>JBBPBX010004512.1:8260-48838 GCA_038048925.1 Garcialebias charrua | reverse complement strand
TATATATATACATATATATATATATATATACTGTATACACAAGTTTTTTTTATCTTCTGCGCTCCAACTACTGTATATGTTCTCTTTTTCTTAAAGTTGGTCATAAAAAGTGAGAAGCCTTTTAAGAATGTTCTTAGTTTGAAGGAAATTGTGAGAAAATAATGGAAATGTGGAAAGTGGTTAAATACAAAGACATGGAAAAGTGCAAGAGACCCCAAACAATCGTTTCTGGTTCAAATCTGATGGAAAGTTCAACAGACTGGCAGTGATTTTAAGATTTATTCCAACCACCATCTGAGAAACAGGTGCTATGACCTCCGAGACACAAGGTGTGTGTACATGTGTGTGTGGTCCTTGACTGTGCCACATTGACCATGAACATTCTCAACTCCCAATGACCCAGGGGCAAGCGAAGCAAAGATCTTAACCTCAACGCTCTGCTGGGACACATGCACACGAACACACATGTTCAATACAAGCTGAGACCACTACTTATCCAGGTGGCACTTGTGAATAGCACTGACAGATTTACTCCCAGCTCCATGTGTAGAAAGGCCAATGTTTGTTATTTAAAATCATTACAAAGCCATACGTTATAATATTTTTTGCTAAGCTAAATATCAGCCAGGCCAGCTGTGGATACCTCACAGGCTAGTAGTACACAAACTCTACTCTGTCTTTTAGTTTGTCATAAACATTTTAGAGAAATTCACTTAATAGCCATAATGATACTAAGAAATAAGATCCATACGTTATGTGCTCAACGAAAAGCTAAATGAGATATTTTGTGTAAAAGTGGCAGTGTTTTTATGTTAAATAAACTTAGACCATTCTTTATTTTTATTTTTTTACGTTCCCTTCAATAGACAGAGAGATGTAGACCTCTGTTTTTCCCATGTAAGGTCTGAGAGTTCCTGTGCCACCTGCTGTGCCTTGGACACCAGAAGACTTGATGTCCATGAACTGCTAATGTCATTTCCCCTTTGCTGTTTTAGAGTCTGGAAAAAAAAAGACACTTTCAAACTCTCAATTCCCCTCAGATGTACTCAATTGCTGCTACAAAGCGGCCATAAAATTTCCTGAATATGCTTTTTGTTTGTATCTTCAAATGGTTCCCCATGCCATAAAGATATTCTCTGTTTCCAGAAAAGCCAGATGGTAAAGTCGTCAACACTCGGATCTTTTATGCGCCGGGCCAAGCTACCTCTATCCCCATGTGCTTTTCACCTCTGCCAATACATAAAAGGAGTGGTGTTTTTCTGGTCAAATAAAGATTTTTTTTTTTCCTCTGCATTTGCTCTGCAGCTCACTCAGTTCCATCTATGCTTTCTCTACACCTCTCTTTCCGTTTTGCCACCACATGTCTAAGGGTAGAATAGTGGACTTTCTGCCAGAGGCATTAAAAGCGTCATCTGCAGAACAGATTTGTAGAGGCCCGTGGAGTAGGTGGATGGATGTGGAACAGGGATACTTGGCTGCATTCGGGAGACACTGGGATGACCCTCACTTGCCATGGCCATACTGCGCTTACATCTTAAAAGGTTTTGAAAGAAAAAGTATTTTCAGATTTAGACGTTTTATTAAAAAGAGTTTGGGATTGCATACTATTGGCATAGCATCTTTAATTTGTACATTTAATCAAATAGGTATTTACATGTCTTTGCATGACAAAATGGCTGCAAATCTTTAGTATTGTAACCGTGGTAACTTATCCAGAAAGTGGCTCAGCTTGAGTCATCTGAACATGCAACTAAAAGTGACTCAGCATTCTCAAATGGCTGTGAATGTGTACACAGACAGAAACATGCACTCAAGTCTTCAAGACTGATGTGAGTCAACTATTCATGCCGATTCAATACATTGAGACCTCACGTTAAGTCGTCAAATGTACAAGCAGCATGTTTGCTACAAATTCAAAAAATGTCTCTCAAGCAGAAACATCTCCAGTTCGTTTTGTGCCATGTTCTTGGGTTTATATGAACATCCTGTTTAAGACTGTTTCCGATATTCCCAAGAATGCCAATTAGCTTAATCGAGTTAGAACTTGAAACTAAGAAAGAGCATATTGAAATGTTTGTAAATCCTCAAAAGCTAACAAATGAACATTTGTATACCCTTTTACTGCATTGGTCCCTTGATGTGCACAAGGTTGAGACAACATATAAAAGTATTAATCCACCTTCACTGTTCTAATCTCCATCACAAAACTGTATCGTTCATCTTTATCTATTTTTCCTCCTGCAGAATCATCATCAATGGCTGGAAGAAACAGCAAAAGGGACAACAGAAGATAATCAGAATTGTGAAATACGCCACTGATAGTCCATGGTGTGTGAGAGATTAGGAAGGAAACATTAGTGCCAGCTGCTCACAAGCAGGAAATGTAACAATATCAGATGAAGATCCTTTACGGTACTTTCACAGTGACCTTTTTCTGTCTTTCTCATTCCATTCTCATGGAAACTTTCTGTCTGTGTGGTGCTGCACTTAAGGGGATGGAACGAGAGCTTAAAAAAAAAAACATGGTTTATTTTCCCAAGTATCCTTGTAATATCAATTTTTATGTCTTTTGATAAGAATTTTCTCCCTATTATACATTTTATAACCGTTTTTTCTTATTATTATTATTATTATTATTATCATTATTAGTATTCTGTCAGGGATTACTTAGCAGATCACAAGCAAACAGTGTTTTTACCTTGTAGAGACGGACGGCACACTCATGCCTCTGGTTGGTAGCATGTAATCTCAGTTTATCCACACTGTTGCTGTAGTAGTCACAGGCGTTACACTTGAGGTGCACAGGGTTGCCAATGGCCACACACTTTAATCTCCACTGGTTGGCCTTGCCTCCCTCCTTGATGTGGGCCACCAGCTGGTGCTTCTGCATGTGCTTGTCTGTCTTGCAGTGCAGCTGGAAGTTGGCCTTGAGCTGCGTGTTGTAACTGCAGAGCTTGCACTGGTAGACATCACCCAGCACGCAGCGCCACTCCTCGTCAGGCAGGCTGCGCTCCGCACTGATGTGAGCGTTGAGAGCCTCCAGGCTGTCGGAGGAGTAGCAGTTGCACACAGCGCACTGGTAGAGGCGCAGCGAGGGGTCACTGATGGGTGGCGACAAGGAGGAGAGGGAGGGGTCTGCTGAAGACACGCCCCCCATACCACCTGAGGATACCAGGGATAGGTCGTCCGCTATCAGCTGGCCGCTGGCAAGACGCAGCTCTGCTGATAGGTCATTATTCACTGTAAAGAAATGAGGGAAAACACGGGTTAGACAGCTCAATGGAAAAATGGAAACACGTTTCAAAATGGAAAACATATTTAAAAAAGACAGACAAAAAGTGTCCAGTGTGGATCACAGGCAGAACAGTTAATTTAAAAAAATCTAAAATATGAATGTACATAGTTGTGGAGAAAATTAAAGGTTGCCATGTGTATAAGATGATTAAGAAGCAAATACTCATTTTATTAAACAAAATGAAGTGTGGAAAAGAACTGTCTTCCAGCCTCACTCACACAAAAGGGTTTGATCAAATAAAGCCACACTAAGTCTACCTACAAAATCTTGTCTATGATAAAACCCTAATAGGATTGAATCAGGATCAATTACAATCATCCTTTTCAACTTGCTAACTCGCTCATCGGGTAGCTTTAATTACTGCTCTCAGCAATAGTGGCACAATGGTTTTAGGGCTTTAAGCTTTTCTTGCATACACACACACAGATTTGAAAAGCTGATCAATATATTACACGTGCACCACCAAACCTAGAACAAAACAAAAACCTGCCATTCATGCAAATGTAATTAACTTTCGTTTGATCCCATCATTGTCCCTCTACCCATGTTACCAAAGCTAATCATGTTTGTTTCCCCAGATATTATAAAAAGAACAACATGCACTGAGACAAACATAATCTGGTACATGATAATTCTCCCACTAATAGGACAATTATTGAATTTGAAGCATGCTCCTAACTGTATATGTGGAAAGTTGTGACGTACTTCCACCATCATGAACATTCATGATCATCATCCTGATCTTTGAGGGACTGCAAATATAAGTTTGACTATAAAATAAATCCCCACTCACACCGGTCCAACCTATGCACATCTGGGCTCACTGTGGGGAGCTGTGAGTTATCAGTGTAATTCACTGAGAGTACATCTGCTAGCTGGGCTGTGACCTCCACACTCGAGGAGGGAGTGGGTGTGCAGCACTGCAGGGTCATTGTTAAATCTCTCTCACTCCTACGGGAATCCACTTCCTGCTGTTTGTGAGGATGTGTGTGTGTATTTCTGTTCTCTTCAGAATGGGTAAAGGTTTGTTAGTGTGTGTGTGTGTGTGTGTGTGTTCAGTGGTGATGGTATTGTGGTGTGGAGGGGGAGGATTAAGCTGATTTAAGAAAATTACAAATGAAAGATTAAGAATAATTCTCATGTGGCATCTCATAATCATTTTTTAATCAGCGAGAGGGGTCAGAGAAACGAGACAATGACAGAGGAACCATATGAGAGAAGAGATAAGAGAGAGGAAGAGACGAGCAAGGGTAGGGGGCCAAGGTAAAAAAAGAAGAAGAAGATGGAAGCAGAAAATAAGAGGGTGAGAGGGTAGAGATAAAGATAAAGGGGAACAAAGGAAACACAGAGATAAAATGAACACCTAGATGACATCAGATAAATGAAATAAAACTGCACGTGTAAAAAAAAATTGAAGACAGAAGTTAAAGAAGCCAAATCAATGTTATATGTTGAGTAATATATAATATTGAAAGTTGATTGAGTTATTTACTTATTATTATTATAGAAAAAATTGTTTAAATTCTATTAGATAAATAAGGAACATATATATTTCTTCATCTGCCACCTTTCATTTTATATTTTATACATTTTTTATCTTTATATGTCTTTTCTTTATATGTTTTTTCTTTATATGTTTTTTCTTTTTCAACTACATATGTTAATTATTGTAATTCATTATGTAAATATTTTCTTTCAATGTATTTTTTTCTCTCTTATAATACATATATGTTAATTATTGTAACTCATTATTATAAAAATGAATAAATAAATAAATAAATAGATAAATAAAAATGAAGCAAAGAAAACTGAATTCCAACTTACGGAACCAAAAACAACACAAAAAAAAACATTTTCATGCTTTTTTAACTGACTAGTGTAAAACCTATTAATCGTGCAAGCTTATTTTTGTTTTACGTATTGAATCTAGTATTCACCTAGCCCGGATCCAAGAGCGGCAGCAGTTGCTGGATCTAACTGAAAGGGGTTGATCATCATCTGGGCGTCTGGTCCACCGTTGCCAGCTGGGCTCTCCAGCTTGACTCCAGCGAGGCCCATGTTCTGAGCCAGGTAGTACTGGTAGAGCTCCGCCTCTGCCGGGGCCAGGCCCAGGTGGAGGCTGTGCTGGATCTGCTTCATGTTCTGCTGCAGCAGCATCATGTTGTGCATGTGCTTCTCGCTGGTCATATGGATTCGTAAGTTCCGCGCCACGTTGGTCTCGTAGTCGCACACCTAAAAAAGCAAGGTGGATGTCAAATGAAAATAGTTTAAAAAGTGTAAACCACACACCACAAACACAATTAAAACTAGTAGTTTACAATAAACATATGACTACAACAGCAATAGAAACAACAAAACATCTTGTTCATCAACAAAATGCAAATATAGTGAGATAATCAAGACTAAAAAAACACATTTGCATTGATTTGTTGCAAAATATTGGCAATATGTATAAGATATTCACTTTTAAACCAGGAGTCTGATGATTTTGCATAGAAAAAAAATAAAGTGTGATGCACATTAAAATAACTGCCTCATTGTGCAGTCATGCAAACAAATTGTCATGTTACTACCACCGTGTTCGAAGGATGTTTCATTACCTCACAACGCCAAGTGGGTTTCTGTTTTGGCTTGGAGGGTGAGGGTGCACCACAGCCTCCGCCCAGGCTTGCACTGGGTACAGGGTTGGTATGGTTATGGTTGAACTGTACCTCCGTACCCCCATTCTGGAGGGTTTGCACGTTGTTCAAATGCTTGTCCGACTGCATGTGGATGCTAAGGTTTCCTTTGGTGGTGGTTGAGTAATTGCATACCTAAAAGAGGATTATTAGACAAGATAATACAATTGCTGTTGATGAATTATTTTTCACAAGCTTAGCTTGAGTGTGTTTAACTGAGACAAGCCTTTTAACTTAACTTTTATTTGAACTTTTGACCTTTAAATTAGTAAAGTTCTTGCTAAAGTAGACGTGTGGCCTGTTACTAAAAACCATTGCAAAAGAAAACTGGCACATCAGTTACATCGGTATTCAATCTGCCTATGTAAAATTTGCAGATTAAATAACATCATATCTACTATAAAAATCAAAAGAATAAACACAAACAAAAACAAATTGGAAATTAAACAATTCACAAAAGCACAATGCAGACAACATTTTTACTATAACAATTCTAAAAATATGAGGGGGGAGGGAAGGAAATAGTTTTCCAAGAATGTAAAAATAAACAATGGACAGACCTCACAGCGGAAAGGCTTGTATCCACAGGTATAGCTTTCGCCTCTAGCTAAACGAGGGTGAGGTTGTCCTGTGCGGCAGTACACACATGATCCACCAGATTCTGGGTGCTTCTCCTTCATGTGAGCATCCAGTGTTTGCTGGTACTTGTAATGCCAGTTGCACTTTGGACACTTCAGCGTCTTGCAGGAGTTCCGTGAATGCATCATTGTCATGTGCCCTCCTAGTGACCGTGACGATCCCAAGACTGTGTCGCATTTGGGGCACTCCACCCCACTGCCTGGGGATCCTTCACCTGGTCCAGGGGTGCCAGGAGTTCCTGGCGTTCCAGGCGTACTAGGATTTCCTGTGTTTTGATGTAGAGGCCCAGGACTCTCATCATCTCTGCGCATCATCATGTCAATCGGGAGAGAAGATGGTGATGTCCCATCGCGTCCTACCAGGCCTTCACTTGTAGAATCATTGCTGCTCTCCCGCTCTCTGGCAGCTATCTCCAGCTTCTCAGACATAGGTAGGGAGGAGGAGGTGGACACAGGGCCTTTACTGTCACTGTTTAACTTAAGCACACTGTTGGAAAGGGGGGGAATACTTTGGTTTAAGAGAGGGAAATCTTTGCTACTGATGCAGTCGGCTTCCTGGCCTGTCACTGACATGGTCATGGCCTGTTCCTCCTCCTCCTCATTTGCCTCCATTTCTGTTCCTCCATAAATTGAGTAAGTGTCCTCATCCTGTTCTGGACTTTCTTCTCCCACTGTACCAGGCTCCCGCTTAATAGACGGGTATTGGCTCAGGTCCAGCCCATTGGGTTGCAAAGTGCATGTGTCCCTAACGTGGCCTTTGCAGTCACTATCAGAAATCAGACTTTCCAGACTGCCACCAACGGCAGCAGCAGCAGAACTCCCACTAGGGTTTCTGTGGGTGCCAGCCCCTCCCCCGTGGTTTGGGTTGGTCTCAGCCTTTGGCATGATTTGGGTTCTGGGGTTTTGGTCAGAAGATGAGCTGCTGGCACTGCCCTTCAAAAAGGCAAATCCTGCCTGAAAACAATCTGTATCCTCCCCACTACTGTGGAAAGCATTCCACAAGCCTCGGAGCCCCGTGTCTGGCCCTAGGAAGTTGGCAGGTGAGGGATAGTGGGGTAGCACAGCGTTTTGGGGTTTTTTTGGTTCCAGAAAGCTTATAAGAGGTTCTTTGTCCTTGCCGATGCCCTGGATGATGGCAGAAACATGCTTGTTGCTCAGTAGCTTCTGTTCCTGCTCATTCAGGGTCATGCGGTGGTCATGAACAGCGTGTGTAACGAAGGAACGGCTGTAGCCAAAAGACAGTTTGCACAGAAAACACATCAGCACAGGCTTCCGCCGACCATCGGCCACACAGCCCTCAAACTTGGACAAGTCCACATTGTTGGGGACATCTTTGGACACACAGGAGTTTTTGGCTGCACCATCCGCCGTCAGATAGTCCTTGTCATTCCTATGGCGGAGGTCATAAACACGAAAACTGTGCAACACAGGACCAGCACCGGCCATCCCTCCCACTGAGGTATTTGGGAAGGAGGGATGGTCGGTTGTGAGGGATTTACTCCCAAGGGATGAGGCGATGTGGAAGGTGTTGATGATCTGGGGGTAGAAGGACATGGGTGCAGCGGGCTGCTCCAACCGTTCGCCACCTGGGCTCAGGCCACTCTGACCACTGTTGCCCAATGTATTGGGGAAGGTCTGGGGGGACAACAGGCCTCTGAATTGAGGAGCCCCTGAGAGCCCCCCCTGGTTGCCACGCTGCTCTTTGGAGTCCTCCAAGATAAAGGCAGAGCCATCGGGCTGGTAGATGATCTCGCCACATAGGTTCTCCACATCACTATCCTCTTCCATCTCCATCTCACTGTTTAAATCCCCTACTTCTGCAGCACACACCTCACGATCTCCTTCATCCTCACTCTCCTCCCCCATCATCCCTTCAACCTCCTCATCCTCCTCGTGATCTCCAGTAATAGGCAGGCGGGCATTAGGGCAGTGGTGCTCCATGTATTTTTGTAAACTGGAGAAGGATTTAGAACATTCGTTGCAGGGGATCTCCTTTGCCGGTACCACAGGCGATGTGGCAGGGGCAGAACAGTCCGAACCCAAAGCTGCTCCTCCTCCTCCTCCTGGTAAAGTCCCAGTAACATTACCTCTGTTACTGGTAGTAAAGCTTTCTCTTCGACTCTGCTCACTTACAGGGTCGATTGTTGCACTGACAGTGGTGGGGGTAGTAGTAGACCTAAGTGGGCTTACAACAGTTCCTCCGAGGCCATTGTCTGGCTCTCCATTGGCAGCAGGCAATGACTGGTTGTTGCCGTTTGTGACACTGGACTCCATGAAGACAACGGAGTTGTCCTCAGCAGCAGCATCCAACCTCCGGCCACCATATTCCTGCTGCCGTGACGACACCATGCGGGGAGAGTCACAAGTCGCCATGATGACCACTACATAGGGATCTCATCTCATCCAGCCCAGTAGGGACCTGAATTGGAGAAATGGAGAGAAAGAAAATGAAAGTTAAATTTAGCTAATTTGGTTAAATGTTAATATGTAGGCTAATTCTAAAATAATTATTTTAATTCACTCCAGTTAATTTCCACTCACACGAAATCCTGTTAATAACTGTGTTAAATTTGAACATTAAACTTATCTGAAATACATTTAAGTAAAGGGAGCTCAAGTCAGTAATAATAGTTTGTTTCTGATTTATCTGATCCTAACTAAAAGTACTATAGAAAGAAAAAGAAAATGTAGTAACTAAAACAATCAGCTATTGTACACTGGTCTTCAGAATGCTGAAGTAAGTGATCAATTATTGTAACAGATGTTTTTACATTACTGTTGCACAACTACCAAATCCAAATCAGAGTCAGAGTCAGAGTCAGAGAGTCTTTATTGTCATTTGCACCGCATGTAGTACATGTGATGAAATGAGATTATGTACACAGGGTCCCAGTTACATCCAACAACAAAATGTAAGAGAAAAACAGTAATAACATCTAGGATATAACTAAGAAAAACATCAACTAGAAATACACTAAGCCCTAATGTAATAGAAAAACATCATTATAAACAGCAGCACGAACATGAGTCTGTATGAGCAGATGGTCACAGATGAACACAGCAACAAGAAAACAGATCAGCATCAGCATGATGTGATATTTTGCAGTGTTTATTCTTATTGATTTATTTATTCATGAGTCTAACAGCCTCAGGGTAGAAGCTGTTCCTCAGTCTAGTGGTTCTACATTTGATGCTCCTCAACCTCCGTCCTGAGGGGAGTGGGGCAAAGAGTGAGTGTGCTGGGTGAGTGAGGTCTTTCATGATGCAGGTGGCTCTTTTCCTGCATCTGGAGGTGTAGATGTCTGTGATGGTGGGGAGACTGACTCCAACATCTTCTGTGCAGACCTGACTGTGCAAATGTTGCCTTTATAGAGAGATAGATAGATCTATAGATAGATAGATATAGATAGATAGATAGATAGATAGATAGATAGATAGATAGATAGATAGATAGATAGATAGATAGATAGATAGATAGATAGATAGATAGATAGATAGATAGATAGATAGATAGATAGATAGATAGATAGATAGATAGATAGATAGATAGATAGATAGATAGATAGATAGATAGATAGATAGATAGATAGATAGATAGATAGATAGATAGATAGATAGATAGATAGATAGATAGATAGATAGATAGATAGATAGATAGTATAGATAGATAGATAGATAGATAGATAGATAAGATAGATAGATAGATAGATAGATAGATAGATAGATAGATAGATAGATAGATAGATAGATATCCCAGATTTGTTCTTTTTTATGTAATATTAGACATTTTTGGAAAAAACTTTTTTTATTAATTTCATTAAAAACAAAATAACTATATACAATAGAAAACAATATATATAGATGTATATATGCAATCAAAAAATTAAATGAAAGGCAGCAGAAGAAGAATAAATCTTATGTTATCAGCCCCTTTTTTCCCTGTACAGTATATATTCAAACAATAGTAATTTTCATTCTGATACCATGTCAAAATACATGATTTTTGTACCGTATATTCCTAGATGCAAAGAAGAAATTTGTACAATATAGTAATAAATAGCATGAAATAAATACAAAGCTAAATTCATCTTATTTTCTAACAATATTTTGTTTAGAGAAAATAATGAAATAAAGGCGAAAACAGCAGAAAGAGCTAAAATCAGTGAGGAATGATGAATATCTCATGCTGCTGTATTCATTCATACCCATCCACTCACAGACTCATGTTTGGGCTGCTGTTTAATATATTGTATTATTTTGCATTAACAGTGTTTGGTGTGTATCTTAGATCTTTTAGCATTTATTTTTAGTGTATCTATTAGCGTTGGTTGAGCATATAGTGCATCTTAGAGCCTTAAACAGTATACTGTTTATTTTTATACTTTATATATTTTGCTATTTTTTTTTGGGTGAAACTGGATCCTTGAGTACACAATTTTGTCCCACCTCATGTACCACATGTGATCTGAATGATAATAATGAACATTGAACTTGAATATTAGAATTCCCATAGGATGGTATCAATCCTGGTTCAGCCTCTCAGTGTCTTTTAATGTTGGCTTTTCATAATAAGCTACAGATGCTATGGCACCCATGAACATGCACTGCATATGTGCACTGCATATACACACTGCATATGTACACTGCATATACACACTGCATATATGTGCCCCACCCCCCACCCCAAAGTCCACTAACACTAGAAAATATGTTCAAGTTGTAATCACAGGCACAACCTGGTTCTAAAAGTTTGACAGCCAGAGTCCCATTACTTTAAAAGAAACACAATCTTGCTGAGGCAAACGCAACAAATGGAAACAACTCGTGCACGCCAGAGTTTCTTCACAATACAGTACCAGCTCCTTACAGATGCTTGCATGTAAATGAGCTAGTATTAAAAGAAAGCTATAAAGAGTCAAGTTGACCTTTAACCCATTCCACCTGCTGCTTGATTCTCTCTTTTCCGCACTGCTTTTTATGCACAACAAAGCTACAGAGCAATTAGAGGATTAATCCACAGCAATCCAGGGCTAAACGAAGCTGGTGGGAGCCGGGACAGTGAAAGCGTGAGGAATGAAATCAAAAATGAGTGTGTGTGTGTGTGTGTGTTTTGATGGTGCGTGAGTGTGCATGTGCTGCAATCAGGTTTAATCTGATAAATCCCAGAGATGATTCCATGGGACTAGTAATAGATAAAAAGAGAGAAATTAAGTTTTCTGTGTCTCATTCATGTGTATTCATGAGATTAAAAATAATCACAAAGAGGAGAAAATGAATTTTAGTGCTTATCAGTTGGAGGAAATAGGTAGGAAGCAAATGTCCGACTTATACGTGATACAATCTGGAACGTATAGTTCATAAATATATAGTTTATTTTTTCTACTTTGGTGTGATCATGAAAGTATGCTTTTGTTGTGTTAGTTTAAGGCGGCCATTTTGGAGTTAACAGCTGTAGCCTTCTTCCACACACACCTCTACATGCAAACATGTGTTTTCATGTTAACACTAATTGTAATTGCACAAACATTTGCAGCAATTAGTCTTGCATTCTAAAGCAAGACGATAAAAACGGAAACAGATTCACGCCACAGGAATGTGTAGTAATGACACACAAACACACAAATACAAACACACACAGACTTTTTTTTTTCCTTTTTAAATGTATGTGCTTATTTTAAACATCTCTGCATGGTTTCTGTTACAGATGTAGAAGAAAAACATAAAAATGGAGAAAACTTGGTTAGGCTTATTCAAATTGCTAACACCCCTGCAACATTTCCACAATATCAAACCAAATATACCGTACTTCTTTCTAGAGTTTAACCAGGGGTGGAAGTAATGGATTACAAATACTAGCTTTACAGTAATTAAGTATATTTTTTGGGGTACTTGTTCATTTATGAGTATTTCTTTCAAGTGAGTAATTTTACTCATACTTAAGTACAAATTAAACCATGTAATCTACTTCACTATAAAATTAGAAGTCACTACTGAGTACAGCCACAACTTGAATTAATATTCAAACCGTTCATCTGCATCTTTGTACCAATAAGACTCTCAGATCGCGAATGCGCCAATTACCTATGACGTAAGCAAAGGACAACTCCGTAGAGTATGAACCGAAGATTTGCAGAAAAAGTCTAAATGGAGACAAACAACTCTGTCAACAGAGAAAATGACGAGGTAAAGGCTGAGGACGAGTGCACGTGGCCGGACCTGGAGGAGTTTTTCATGGACAGAGGGTGAAAAGGAGACGCGACCAGATACAAACTTTATTTGATCTCTATGGTGACAGCAGCTTACAAGACTTCAGCGTCTCATCTCAAAAAACATGTTGCAGTATGTGAGGTTTTACAACTACCTGTGTGATATTGCTGTTTTATTGTTTGTTTGTGTGGGTTATTAGTTTGGCTTAGTATGCAAAGATCTTAGGTATTGTCACTGCCATCGGTTTACCTGGTACTAAACTAAGACGGAGCTTCGGAGCATCTGAGAAATGTGAATTGAAATGTGAATTGAAATGTGAATTGAAATGTGAATTGAAATGTGAATTGAAATATGAATTGAAATGTGAATTGAAATGTGAATTGAAATGTGAATTGAAATGTGCCTTGAAATGTGAATTGAAATGTGAATTGAAATGTGAATTGAAATGTGCCTTGAAATGTGAATTGAAATGTGAATTGAACTGTGAATTGAAATGTGAATTGAAATGTGAATTGAAATGTGAATTGAAATGTGAATTGAAATGTGAATTGAAATGTGAATTGAAATGTGAATTGAAATGTGAATTGAAATGTGAATTGAAATATGAATTGAAATGTGAATTGAAATGTGCCTTGAAATGTGAATTGAAATGTGAATTGAAATGTGAATTGAAATGTGAATTGAAATGTGAATTGAACTGTGAATTGAATGCTGCTGCCAGAGTCTTAACTGGAGTTACTGGGAGAGATCACATCTCTCCAGTTTTAGCTTCTCTCTATTGGCTCCCTGTCTAATCCAGAATTTAATTCAAAAATCTTACTTCTAACCTACAAAGCTCTCAACAACCTAGCTCCATCTTATATTACAGATCTTATGTTCCATATTTTCCTAACAGAGCACTTCACTCTCAGACTGCAGGTTTACTTGTGGTTCCTAGAGTTTCCAGCAGCAGAATGGAGGAAGATCTTTCAGTTGTCAGGCTCCTCTCTTGTGGAACCAACTTCCAGTTTGTGTCCATGAGGCTGACACATTGTCCAGTTTGAAGACTGGGATTAACACTTTACTTTTTCATAAATCCTATAGTTAGGGTTGACTTGTGATTCCTGAGCTGTCCCTTAGTTATGTCGTTATAGACTTTGACTGCTGGAGGACAAACTGACCACATCTCTTCACTATGCTGCTGTCTTTACTTACTTTGTACTCTGCTCAACATGTTTTGTATTTGTAATTATGTGTTCTATCTTAATATGTGTTTTTGTCTTTCAGGTACACCTGCACCTACATCTGGACCTACATCTGGACCGGCCATCCTGTGTTTGTTCGTCTCTCCTTCCTGTCCTCTCAACCCCAGCTGGTCAAAGCAGATGGCCACTTGTCCTGAGCCTGGTTCTGCTGGAGGTTTCTTCCTTTTAAAGGGAGTTTTCCTTGCCACTGTTGCCATTTTGCTTGCTCAGAATGGGAGACTGCCATGAAGCCAAGATTCAACGAGTCTGCTGCTTCCTTAGATACAGAACTTTACTAGTTGGATTTTCTATGTGAATGTTCCTGTAAAGGACACTGAGACAACTTTGCTGTGCTTTGGTGCTTTATAAAGAAACAGAATTGAATTGAAATCTAGTTATTATTTATAGTAAATCCAATTGAATGCCTTCTATTGACAGCGCAATGCAACATCAATTGGTTAAAAAAGTAGTTAATACTCTGAGTTGTTTTTTAGAAGAGTATTTTGTACTTTTACTTAAATATTTTTCCAACACAAGTACTTTTACTTGTAATTGAGTACAATTTAAGCAGTATAACAGTACTTGTACTTGAGCATACATTTTCAGTACTCTTTCCACCTCTGCGTTTAACAGATATAAGAATTCTTCTGCTCATTTGCTCTTCTTCCATATGTGCTACATGTGATTTTGTGGGTAAAGCTGCTCAGAAGCAGTGGGTTTGAGGGCTAATGCGGCGCATGCGACAGGATTTACTACTTGTCAGTGGTGTCATTCCGCTGCTTCTTTCATTGGGGAGCAACCTCTTTGAATTGTAGCTCGGACATAAAACACTGTGGTTTATGAATTATGCATCTCTTTAAGAATGGAATTATGTCTCATGGTTAAGCCAGTGTGTTAAACACTTGGCACTGACACATCATTCCCCTAATGCTAACAGGTTAAGAGCTGTTTACATGCGTGCTGCCTGCCAACAACAACATGACTGTCCTTTATTTTCTTCCCTTTGATTCTAATTGAACCCATTGCTCTTGCTGCTAACAGAGCAACCTTTTGGGATGACTGCTTCTTGTTTAAATATATCATTTTTGCTTCCATTTTGGCATATTTGTGTCACACAAAATGTACACCCTATGCGTTTAGCTGGATAATACAACGGAGCTTTAGGGCCACACAAGTTAAAAGCCATAAAATTACGAGAATGAAGTTGTATGATAATAAGTTCAGTAGTATTACGAGAATAAAGTCATAAAATTATGAGAATAAACTTGTAACATTATGCAAATGAACTTGTAATATTTTTACCAGAGTAAAGTCGTAATATTATCTGAACTCCGACTTGATATGATGATTTACCACATTTTAACTGTGGTAAAATGAAGAATGTTGGGCATTCTTATGATAAACTGAAGCCGTATGGCATTGTAACTAATAGCTGCGTTGATGGATTTAGTCGTGGCATAATGTGGATGGAGACATATTTCACAAACAATGACCCAAAAGTGATTGTGGATTACATCAACAAAGTGACTCGCGTTGGAGGCAGTCCACAGCACTCACGATGCAACCCTTGATCTCTCAGTCATTTCGCTTCGGAGTGGTCATTCGCTGACACGCCTACTGGGTTGACTGACAGGTTGGTCATTCGCTGACACGTCTACTGGGTTGACTGACAGGTTGCGTCGTGTATCCGACTCGTGGGGAAAAACCAACAAACACGAGAGCTGAAAAAGTCTCGCACGACTTTATTCTAGTAACATTAAGACTTTATTCAACTTTATTCTCGTAATCTTATGGCTTTTAATTTATTTTTTCTTAGCGTGGCCCTAAAGCTCCGTCGTAGGATAAAACTAAGCATAAAAAGTTCAAATGAGAAACCCAAAGAACTTTAGCATGTTCAAATCTTTTGAGGACCTTTAAGTAACTGATATTGATTTGGTATTTCCATCTACTGCTCCTCTAAAATGGAAACAACATTTCTGAAAGCTCAACCATCACCTCCACCAATGTACACATGAATACGCAGCGATAACTCGCAGTCCGTTCCGGTCTTACTTCTTGTTGTTTTGCTTCATCTCCATGGTTTCACACCTCTCTCAGCGGTGGTGCCCGCTTGTCTTTCTTTTAAGGCAGATCATATTACCGCTCGCTAAAAAACATTCCTGTTTCTCTCCCCCACTGGCTTCCTCCGCTCTGCTAACCAACCAGACTACGTCCATTTGTACGAGTGAAATGGGCAGACAGATACATAGAGAGAAACTAACAATGACGAGTTTTCCTCACTGCAGAAACAGTTCCCTTCCTTTAACAGGAGAACAAAAGAGGTGGCCTGAGCTGCTCCTACCTCTGTTTTTTAATTAAGCATGTCCCCCTGGCTTTCACACGTATGCACACGGACACAGGCTGACAAACACACACCCACACACAGACAGAAACGGACACACACAACATTAAGGTAATTAAAGTGGCAGATCAGAACCAGTGAGAGGAAAATAATAGCCCAGGAATGCCTGCTTTGGACACTGCACAAGTTCTGATGGTTGAAAGGGGCTAAGAGACTCCTTCGTCTTTTGTTTTTCTCTGCTCTCGCTCAGCTATCCTTCCATCTGCCTTTCAGTAGCTCCGAGGCAATCTGACGGAGGAAATATATATTTTACTTATTTGGATTTTGTACATTTTAATGAAAATTCAAGTACAGTAATCCTTCACTACTTCGCGGTTTGACTTCAGCACACTCACTCTTTCGCGTTTTTTCAATGATTGTCAACTTTAATATTAATCACGTGATTGGTATGGGATGAAAAGTTTAAAAATAAATAAATAAAAACTTCGAACAGGTGCTTCCATTTTATAGCTTTCTTTCAATAAGCTTATACTTTAAGGCCAGTCAAAAGAACTGCATTACCCAGAAGCCAACAGTGCTTCCGGACACTGCTTTCTACCAAAACAGAGGGGAAGTTTTGCAATGCATATCTACGCTATCTATTAAGTTCACAGAACTGGCAGGAAAGTCTCAAATAAACCTGAACCTCAATTATCCATGCACACATCAACCTGGACGACGCGGGGGGGGGGCTTTTGTCGCCGCGCAGGTTAGGTCTGCAGAACCGGAACCAAACCTGACTGGAACTGAGATGCTGTTCTGAAGAGCTGAGTACATATACGTATGTTGCGCCCGCTTTGTATGTCATCAACCATTAAATGGCCCTTATCATTTATTATCATCCCCATTCGTAGCGGTCAGATTGCACCTCCTGTACCTCTTAGGAGGTTTAAAGGTACATTGTCACCATTACAAGCGATGACAGCAGGCTATGTCTTTAGCTACGTGGTTAGGTTTAGAGTAAAGCCTCTTGTGTTAGGTTTAGGCTTTTGGTTAGGTTTAGGGTCTTGGTTAGGTTTAGGGTCTTGGTTAGGTTTAGGGTCTTGGTTAGGTTTAGGGTCTTGGTTAGGTTTAGGGTCTTGGTTAGGTTTAGGGTCTTGGTTAGGTTTAGGGTCTTGGTTAGGTTTAGGGTCTTGGTTAGGTTTAGGGTCTTGGTTAGGTTTAGGGTCTTGGTTAGGTTTAGGGTCTTGGTTAGGTTTAGGGTCTTGGTTAGGTTTAGGGTCTTGGTTAGGTTTAGGGTCTTGGTTAGGTTTAGGGTCTTGGTTAGGTTTAGGGTCTTGGTTAGGTTTAGGGTCTTGGTTAGGTTTAGGGTCTTGGTTAGGTTTAGGGTCTTGGTTAGGTTTAGGGTCTTGGTTAGGTTTAGGGTCTTGGTTAGGTTTAGGGTCTTGGTTAGGTTTAGGGTCTTGGTTAGGTTTAGGGTCTTGGTTAGGTTTAGGGTCTTGGTTAGGTTTAGGGTCTTGGTTAGGTTTAGGGTCTTGGTTAGGTTTAGGGTCTTGGTTAGGTTTAGGGTCTTGGTTAGGTTTAGGGTCTTGGTTAGGTTTAGGGTCTTGGTTAGGTTTAGGGTCTTGGTTAGGTTTAGGGTCTTGGTTAGGTTTAGGGTCTTGGTTAGGTTTAGGGTCTTGGTTAGGTTTAGGGTCTTGGTTAGGTTTAGGGTCTTGGTTAGGTTTAGGGTCTTGGTTAGGTTTAGGGTCTTGGTTAGGTTTAGGGTCTTGGTTAGGTTTAGGGTCTTGGTTAGGTTTAGGGTCTTGGTTAGGTTTAGGGTCTTGGTTAGGTTTAGGGTCTTGGTTAGGTTTAGGGTCTTGGTTAGGTTTAGGGTCTTGGTTAGGTTTAGGGTCTTGGTTAGGTTTAGGGTCTTGGTTAGGTTTAGGGTCTTGGTTAGGTTTAGGGTCTTGGTTAGGTTTAGGGTCTTGGTTAGGTTTAGGGTCTTGGTTAGGTTTAGGCACAAGGGTAAGGGGGTTAGGTTTAGGGTTGGTCCTCTGGGTCAGGTTTAAGGTTAAGTTTAGGAAAAGGGTTACATAAGCTGAAAACAACAAAAACACAACACTTCCGGGTTTATGGAAACACGCTGCCTGCTCACAGCGATAATAATGCTGATAACGTTTTTTCAAACATGCTAGCAGGTGGATTGGACAGTTTTGCCGATACATATGGGGATGATAACAGTTGATAACGCCCATTGTATGCACTGACAACATCCGAACCCGCTGTATGTTGTTAAAATGACGTCGGTTTAAAAGTTTGGAACATTGCAAGAGTGTGGGAAGGGTTTATAAAGCCTTATAAATACTAAAATAAATATAGCGTTCCTACTTCGTGGTTTTTCACCTATTGCAGTGGTGTGTGGAACGTAACCTCCGCGATAATCAAGAGACTACTGTATTCATCTTCATGGAAAAAACATTATAATCAGGAATTAAATACAAAAGCAAAAACATTGCTCAATAGTTACACGTTTGATAGGAACACAGTCGTGGTTTTGGTTTATCCATGTAAAAGCAATGTGCTGACACAACACAAAACTGTACAACGTGCACACCATTCAGACTCGGGCTATAAAACAGGTGGTGATGCCGGAGTCTCCTCCTTTGTTTTTGTACTGTCGGACTATCGGGCATTAGCCAGAGTTGCAGTCTGTTATATGTCAAACCTGTAATTGCAGCGTCGCCACACTGCTGATTTTGTTTACACTGGATCTGCTGGGTTCAAGCTCCTCATCACCTACTGTCTGACATTTTAATGCAAAGGCAGCACAACTATTAATACTGGGGTAATTATTTACAGCACTTGTAAACACTGGAATTAGGCACATTTTTGAGTCCTAAAATGTTCATTTTCTCTCTTTTACTATGTAGGCACATACAAAACACATGAAATATATCCAGACTGAATCTTTGTTTTACTTTTCTAGATGCCAAAGCCAGTAGACTACAGCTCTATGTGCACACCTTAAGGTCAGCTAGAAGGTCAACTCTCTCCCAACATGTGGCGCAATGGTCTAACACCAAATCTTCTATGAAAATGTCACTGAGCGTTAGACGAAAACAAAGGAGAAAGACCGTGAACGCCCCTGCATCCATCCCACTGTCAGAGCCTTGAATAGGCCCACTCTGCTCTAATTAGACTTGTTTATTTGTTGCCGTGCAAAAATGAAGGGATGGAAAACGAAGTGAATGAAGGCAGAGGGGATTTATCTCCTTCATCACAATGTGGGAGACGCTTCAGCTCCCATCAATGTGCACAAATGCACATGTGCACACAATCACAACCACAGAGACGGGCTTAATGCTTTTAGTTTAAAACAAGAGAAGAGGGACAAATGTAAAAAGAATGAAACAGGAGTTGTTTTTTTTTGTCTTTACTTCTTACAACAGGTTTTAATGCAGCCGTCGTTGGATGCCTGGAGGTGTAACATTAGACACGAGTTTCAGTAGACCTCAACAGTGCTCTTCACACCCTTTTCTGTCTGCCTGTCCCATTCCTTATGTCTCGCTTGTAAGCAAAGGCCCTCATTACCAAAAGACACCTTATCATTACTGCACGGCAAAGCCCAGACACCTTGAGCGCCTCGTCGTCGTTTAACTCGGGAATCTTGCTCGACAAATTTCCGTCACTGCTAAAACGCCTTTTTGGCACGTAAAAAAATCCAAATTATGCTTTGTACAATTGTAGAAGGAAGCAAAAGATGAACAGAACAAGGGGGTTAGAAGAAAAATGTAGTGGACAGAAGTATTTTTTTTATCTCTCCTTTTTTTTAAATCAGGTATGCAGGATCTATCACTCAGGTAGGAAGACAAGTGAATTGGTCTCATTGGTTGTTCAAGAAACACTACACCCAGTTCCCCTCAGGCATGATGTTGTATTGTTGATTAATAAGTGGGGTGACAGAGGTAAAAAAAACAGAGGTGAAAGGGTTATAGGAAATAAAAATGGTATTGAGTTGTATGCAAACTTGTTGATAAGACATTATAAACCCAGAGGTCATGTTGCATTGCACAATCCTCACGTCTGATTTTAGGTTAGATTGCAGAAGACTCTGGATTTATTTCAAGCAAAACTGCTCAAAGGGTTCCAGTCTAAAAAAAAACTCAAATTGACTTTAAAGTTCATTTTAGTTCCCCTAATGTTTTTATCGTGACACTTGCGTAACATGTTGATCCTGTGTCAAGTGTTTACACGGTGCGTGTGCAGCCTCGCAGAGGCAAAGTTTAATGGATTAAAGACAACTTTGACCGGCTTTAACGTTCTTACAAATGAACTTGGGGCTTACGGAGTCCAGTTGAACTACGTGCACAAGCCTCAACACTTCAAACCGAAACATGAAAATAAACAGTCAGACGCTGCTGCTGGGTCACAGCCACCACTTACTGCCTTTGCTAAAGAGTTTTTCAGCATCAAAGGGAAAGCCAATCTACATAGCTAATGTCTCCATACACCCCCCCCACACACACACACACACACACACACTCACACACACTAACAAACTCAAAACAGCAGACTGGAGAGAGTGAAAAAAAAAAGTGGGGATTTTTCTTTTGCCGACAATCTGGAAACACTCTCAAGTTAATTAGGGTTGATTGGAAATGAACCGCACAAAGGGCAGCTTATGTCCTGACTGTTGCAGCCATGCACAGCTGCGTGCACGTGCACGGCGGGTTTCTTAACCACCTTAGGAGGGAACTATGGGAGAACTTCAGTACTCCAGACTCATCATTTTTTAACGTTTACCCTCATTCTCCAATCGAAGCGTTGGAGCATGTGACGCCTCCACTGCCAGCCCCCGACACCACAAAGAGCAAGAAGGTAATTAAGTTTGAAAGAATGGAGGCACCACTGCAAACAATGTGCCAGTGTCCACAGGGAAGGATATATGTGTGTGCATGTGGAGGGCGGGGTGTGGGGGGGACTGGGTAGGGGTCAGCGGAGTCATTAACATTCAGTGTCCGGGTGAAAGAGAGGAAGGAGGGCAAAGGGGAACTGAGGATGACATTCTGTCTCTTTCTGCATCTCGCCGTCTTTCTCTATCGCAGCACGACTTTTTATATCTCCTCTTTTTGTTTCCCCTCAATCGCCCTAACATCTGCCATGAACCCTGCCACTTCTCCTTTACCACACTGTTACGCACTGTTTGACCCTGTACTTGTAGCGAGGGCTGCCCCTTTACAGACGACACACACCTCAAAAGCAAACCTCAGCATCCTGATTTTAAATTACAGTATTTTCCAGCGTACAGGATGCACCACCCATTATGTGGCATAAGTCCAAATGTGTCTAAAAAAAGTGGGAAAGTCCATCAATACTGTATGTCGCTTTGTCGTATACGTCACATATTTTATGCATCACCACTGACACATCACGTTTGTTGCGCGTCAACGCTAACAACCCAAAAATGTGGGCTGAACCCAGAAATGTGGGTCGGTGTTGTGTAAAAAAATTGATTGGCTGCCAAATGGAGGACTTTAACAAGAATTTAACAAGACTAACACTTAAAAACAATTATTTGTTTGCTCGAAATTATAGGAAAGGTGTGTCTCAGTTTAACTTTTCCTTAATAAATGCACTTTGACGATCAAATCAACTGAATTTCAAAAATAGTTCTGCTACCTCGGTGCTCCGGGAGCGTGCAGAGGGAAGGGGGAAAAGGAAGGAGTAACGCTGCTTGTTTCTTCTAAATTTAACAAGAAAAGCACCTAAACAATTATTTGTTTGCTCGAAATTATAGGAAAGGTGTGTCTCAGTTGAACTTTTACTTAATAAATGCACTTTGATTTGATTTATTTGATAGGGACAGACACACATCGACATACACAAACTGAGTAAAACAGCAGTCCCATGTTTGCATCATAGTGCAATAGCAACAGCTAATTTGCAACACTTGTCCCTAGATGGTGAAATTAGCTACATTTTGCTGGGACGCTGCAGCTGGTTTAACTTGTTCCAAGCAACGAGTAAATGGTAAATGGAGCTTACTTATACAGTATGGCGCCTTCCAGCCCCCTATGAGGGGCCCCAAAGCACTTTACAGCACCAGCCATCCACCCATTCATACACACATTCATACACCGGTAGTGGCAGACTGCCATGCAAGGCGCCAGCCAGTCCTACCGGGAGCAACTCGGGGTTAAGTGTCTTGCTCAGGGACACAATGACACATGGTGTGGGAACTCTGGATTTGAACCTCCAACCTTCCGATCGGGGGGACGACTGCCATTACCACTACGCCACGGCCGCCCGAGTAGAACTAAGGTGGGAGTACTATGGCAAGCCGGTTGTGACATTAATAGCTGGTGACGATTCTCATTCATCCAAGACATGGTAAATTCAAAACAGTTCAAGACAAAAACAATAAAGTATAAAGTATAATAAATAAAGTCCAGTTGTTTTTGTCTTGAACATTTCTGAATTTGTCATTATAGCCACGGTTACCTATAACATGACACAACAGCATGCCATACAGGTACTACTACTTTGCTGTCATCTAGTGGCTGAAAATGGTACTGTTCAAAAAAAATTCTGTCAGAATGAATGAAAACGGTAACAAAAGAAAAAAGTAAGCCTTTTAAACTACCATATTTTCTGGCATATAAGTCACAGTTTTTTTTTTGCATAGATATGTCAGTCCTGCAACTTATATGCCGAAGCGACTTATAAACTTTATTTATTTTTTTATATTCATAATGCAATTTTTGACTGATGCTTTAAATTTCGAAGAACTGCAACAGCCAGTCCTCCCGTGCGCTCTCGCTTCACTCATCTGGTGCAGACAGAGGAACGTCGGAGAGGTAGCTGCTCCGGCTGCGATGGATGGATGGATGGATGGATGGATGGATGGATGGATGGATGGATGGATGGATGGATGGAGCTGTGCTGACCAGGCAAAATTAAGCTGTTTTGACCATTAAATAAACAAATAAAAAATGCAAAGCAACTCGTATGTAAGAAATACGGTACTTTTCATAGCTAAGTCTGCAACTTTTTTAAAACTTGTGCTTGAGGATAGAGCTTCACACACACAGTACCCCTGTTGGTTACCACCTGAGAGTGCTAAGCTACCCCCACACACACATAAACACACACACACATATGCTCATAAAATATTTAACAAAACACAAACCCAAAAATCACATAAGGCCCTTTCATCTTTCTCAACCTCTCCAGAAAGAGCAGTTTAACTCAATTAGCAAAGAAGGTCATTTTATTTAGACTCCTACGCAATTTGCAGCACACACACACACTTTAATACACACTGACTTACACAGTTTATGCAAACTGTCCCTCCCGCACGTGGTAGGAGCTAAGAAAGAAGTATTCATTGCTCACGCGTGTGTGTACGTCTGCGTGTGTGAATCAGAGTGTGCGGATGTGCGAGTGTGTGCGTGCGTGCGTGTGTTCAGACAGGGGAAAAGATCATGAGACGTTTGATTCAAAATGGCAGACTCACCTAATTAGCTAGTTTTATTCAAAATGGCCGACTCACCTAATTAGCTAGTTTTATTCAAAATGGCCGACTCACCTAATTATCTTGTTTGATTCAAAATGGCCGACTCGCCTAATTAGCTAGTTTGATTCAAAATGGCCGACTCACCTAATTAGATAGTTTGATTCAAAATGGCCGACTCACCTAATTAGCTAGTTTGATTCAAAATGGCCGACTCATCTAATTAGCTAGTTTGATTCAAAATGGCCGACTCACCTAATTATCTAGTTTGATTCAAAATGGCCGACTCACCTAATTAGCTAGTTTGATTCAAAATGGCCGACTCACCTAATTAGCTAGTTTGATTCAAAATGGCCGACTCACCTAATTAGCTAGTTTGATTCAAAATGGCCGACTCACCTAATTAGCTAGTTTGATTCAAAATGGCCGACTCACCTAATTAGCTAGTTTGATTCAAAATGGCCGACTCACCTAATTAGCTAGTTTGATTCAAAATGGCCGACTCACCTAATTAGCTAGTTTGATTCAAAATGGCCGACTCACCTAATTAGCTAGTTTGATTCAAAATGGCCGCCTTACCTAATTAGCTAGTTTGATTCAAAATGGCCGACTCACCTAATTAGCTTGTGTATTGAACCTACCTTGTATATTGGCCGACTCAACTAAGTAGCTAGTTTGATTCAAAATGGCCGACTCACTTAATTATGTTGTTTGATTCAAAATGGCCGACTCACCTAATTAGCTAGTTTGATTCAAAATGGCCGTCTCACCTAATTAGCTAGTTTGATTCAAAATGGCTGACTCACCTAATTAGCTAGTTTGATTCAAAATGGCCGACTCACCTAATTAGCTAGTTTGATTCAAAATGGCCGACTCACCTAATTAGCTAGTTTGATTCAAAATGGCCGACTCACCTAATTAGCTAGTTTGATTCAAAATGGCCGACTCACCTAATTAGCTAGTTTGATTCAAAATGGCCGACTCACCTAATTAGACAGTTTGAATCAAAATGGCCGACTCACCTAATTAGCTAGTTTGATTCAAAATGGCCGACTCATCTAATTAGACAGTTTGATTCAAAATGGCCGACTCACCTAATTAGCTAGTTTGATTCAAAATGGCCGACTCACCTAATTAGCTAGTTTGATTCAAAATGGCCGACTCACCTAATTATCTAGTTTGATTCAAAATGGCCGACTCACCTAATTAGCTAGTTTGATTCAAAATGGCCGACTCACCTAATTAGCTAGTTTGATTCAAAATGGCCGACTCACCTAATTAGCTAGTTTGATTCAAAATGGCCGACTCACCTAATTAGCTAGTTTGATTCAAAATGGCCGACTCACCTAATTAGCTAGTTTGATTCAAAATGGCCGACTCACCTAATTAGCTAGTTTGATTCAAAATGGCCGACTCACCTAATTAGCTAGTTTGATTCAAAATGGCCGACTCACCTAATTAGCTAGTTTGATTCAAAATGGCCGACTCACCTAATTAGCTAGTTTGATTCAAAATGGCCGACTCACCTAATTAGCTAGTTTTATTCAAAATGGCCGACTCACCTAATTATCTTGTTTGATTCAAAATGGCCGACTCGCCTAATTAGCTAGTTTGATTCAAAATGGCCGACTCACCTAATTAGCTAGTTTGATTCAAAATGGCCAACTCACCTAATTATCTTGTTTGATTCAAAATGGCAGACTCACCTAATTAACTAGTTTTATTCAAAATGGCCGACACACCTAATTAGCATGTTTGATTCAAAATGGCCGACTCACCTAATTAGCTAGTTTGAGTCAAAATGGCCGCCTCACCTAACTAGCTTGTGTATTGAACCTGCCTTGTATATTGCCTTGTATATTGAACCAAAATGGCGCCCTATGTTACTCAGTTTCACTGAAAACTCAAGGTCCCATTCATTTCCTATGGGAAATTTACGATTTTTGTTAGCAAAATATTTCGCCATGGTAACTCCGATTGCTTAGAAAAGTAATAGCACACATCTCTGAGTCGGGCCGGTCGTTTTGATATAACTTTTGTGGGGGTGCACGTTACGGTTCGGGCCGTATTAAAGTTGAAAAAGATAACTTTTTCTGGTGTAGAATAATAAGTGGGCAGTAACCAACTAGTTCCTGGATTTGGAGATTCATTACGTCTTTGTTCGCAAATTACGTTGCCACGGTAAGTCGAAATGCCAATAAAAGTAATAGCACACATCGGGGGGCCGAGCCGGTCGTTTTGATATAACTTTTGTGGGGGTAGACATTGTGGTTCGGGCCGCATTAACGCTCGACGACAATGTAGACACACGTTCGAGCAGGAGAACAATAGGTGGCTTCCATGCATTTACATGCAATGGCAGCCCCCAATAAAAGAGGATGAGAGGTGAGCACAGGAGGCCTTCTTTAAACAGGAGCAGAGGCCTCCATGTCCAATGCTGTTATTGCTAGTATCACTCAGCCCTATGTGAATAACAAGCAGCCACCAGGGCAATAACAACCAATTGTTAGACTGCTGGTCCTCCTTTTACATGTGAATTCCTAGTTCTGGCTGTCAGCAGCAAACTGGTTGATCCACTGTGAGAAGGTGCTATTTATAAGACTGAGTTTGTTGCAGCTCCTCAGACTGACAAAGGCTTTTGAATAAAAGACGAAACGTTTCAACAAGAAAAATCCATCCAGAGGATTTGACTTAACCTTGTTGGAGAAAAAGAAGTTTGCAAAAAATATTAACATTTTAGACTTGGCAAAAGTTAGTCAGTGACTTCATCAACTGTCAGCTGACAATTATATAGTGATTTTGTAAAAGCCATACATACATACATACATACATACATACATACATACATACATACATACATACATACATACATACATACATACATACATACATACATACATACATACATACATACATACATACCGTATTCGTCGGTGTATAATACGCAGTTTTTTTGCTCATTTGCATGTCCTGCGTATTATACACCGAGGCGTATTATCTACAGATTTTTTCCCATATTTTTAGAACCATTTTTAGCTCTGTTTTGCCGGTTTTCATTTTGGCTAAAAATGGTGCAGTACCAGTTTCGGCCGCTATGGACGCTATGGGCAGCAGCAGAGGACTCAGAGGCTGTGTCTCAATTCAGGGGCTGCATCCTCACGAGTGCGCATTTGTCGGCCGCATACGTCATTGCCCCGCGCGGAGGACTGTCCCAATTCGAAGACTCCTCCTCATGCGGCCGAGGAATGCGGCCTACTTCCTGCCGAAATCGAAGGGTGCATCCGTGGAACCTTCAAGACGGAGGCTATCCCAGAATTCATAGCGCCAGCAGAGATTTCGCAGGGGGGTGGGACTTTCTGCGTGCAGGGTCGGGGCTGCTGCGTGTTGTTGAGTCATCAGCTCGTTCTGACAACCTTTATTTAGTCATCTCAAACAACCTCAGCTCGAATATATCTCATTAAAATTTTACTACAGAAATGACAAAAAAAATGTGTTAGCTGAATATACAGTATATTAGTGTTTCTGAGTTTACTGTTTTTGAAGAACTGATTACAAATCAGATTATTTTACACGTGCGTAGCAAGGATTTTCTGAGGGGCAATCTTTTAAAACCCAGAGTGGACCTACAAAATGCAAGTTGTCCAGTAGCTCAGTTGGTAAATCAACCTGCGATTGGTGCAGAGATACTTTTCTCGAAGCTGGTTCGAATCTCACTCGGTACGGTTAAAACTTATTTTACGTTTGTCTTTTATTGGATAAAAAAAAGAAGGAGTTTCACAAACTCCTTCCTTTTAATCTCAGTCCTCATTTTTTTATCCAATAAAAGACAAACGTAAAATAAGTTTTAACCGTACCGAGTGAGATTCGAACCAGCTTCGAGAAAAGTATCTCTGCACCAATCGCAGGTTGATTTCAATCAATCAATCAATCACCTTTATTTAACCAGGTAGAGCCCGTTGAGATCGAGATCTCTTTTACAAGGGTGACCTGGTCAAGTGGTCAGCAGCACACGTCACATTGGCAATAGGCATTTGCACTTATCAAAAGAAAATAAAGAAAACTACAATCACAGTAAACAGATGACAGTTCAAAACCAACAGGATATGACAGATTTCTATATACATTATATACAAAACAAGCAGACAGACCTCGGTTGTGTAAATAAAGTTAAAAAAATCAACAATGACATGTATATTGGATAAGTAATGGTTAGAAACATCTGCAATGGTCAAGTTTCTTGATGACATTTTCTACTACGGTTGACATAAAGGATCCAGGAGAGATGAATGTTGATAGTTTCAGATCTTTCTGTAAGTTGTTCCAGGCTGAGGGGACGGCGAAGCTGAATGCTCTTTTTCCTAGTTCAGTTCTGACAGGAGGAACTGACAGGAGGACTAAATCGTTAGAGCGCAGGGAGTAATGACTGTGTGATGTTTGTATTAAGGAGGTGAGGTATGACGGGACTAGGTTTAGGAGGGTCTTGTAGATGAAGGATATCCAGTGAGTGTATCTGCGAGTGCTGAGAGATGACCAGCCAGATTTTACGTAAAGTTCACAGTGATGTGTGCGATAACTGGAGTCAGTAATGAACCGAAGGGCACCGTGGTAAATGGAGTCTAAGGACTGTAGGTATTTTGATGCAGCACTCATGTACAGCACATCACCATAATCTAGTATTGGCATGAATGTTGCAGCTACTAATGTTCTCCTGGCTTTGCATGAGAAGCAGGATTTGTTTCTGAAGAAGAAACCTAGCTTCAGTTTGAGTTTAGTGGCCATTTTGGAGATGTGGGTTTTAAAAGACAGTTCAGTGTCAATGTTGAAACCTAGATATTTGTAGGTGGAGACCATTTCTATTTGTTTTCCCTCTTGGGTTCCAATTTGAGGTGGGTTCTCTGGTTGCTGCTTTCTGTTGGCAAGAACCATGAACTTGCTTTTGTCGGCATTTAGGACCAGTCTAAGTTTTTGCAGCCGTGACTGAATAATATTAAAAGCGTCCTGAAGAGAGGTGAAAGCTTGGCTGAGGGAGGAAGAACAGCAATAGATGATGGTGTCATCTGCGTAATAATGGTGGGAGGCATTTGACAGATCACTGCAAAGATCGTTGATGTATAGGGAGAAAAGAATGGGACCCAAGACAGAACCCTGTGGCACCCCTTTCACAACATCTAAGAAAGTAGAGGAGGATCCGGCTACATGAACAGACTGCGTTCTGTCAGTTAGGTAGTTGGTGAACCAGGAGACTGCAAGTTTTGATAGACCAGAGTGTTCCAGGATGTTTGTCAATAGTCTATGATCAACTGTATCAAATGCCTTGGACAGGTCTATAAATAGGGCAACACAGAATTGTTTGCAGTCCAGGGCATGTATGATGTCATTTAATACTTTGAGAACTGTAGTGACGGTGCTGTGTTGTTTTCTGAATCCTGACTGGAATTGTGATAGAATATGGTTTGCTTGTAGGAAATCAGTTAGCTGATCACAGACAAGTCTTTCAAACAGTTTGGCAAGAATGCATAATTTTGAAATTGGTCTGTAGTTGTTGACATTTGTTGGTTCACCCCCTTTTAGCAGAGGGAGAACAAAAGCTGATTTCCAGATTTTGGGTATTTTATTTGTGTTGAGACTGAGACTTTACCAACTGAGCTACTGGACAACTTGCATTTTGTAGGTCCACTCTGGGTTTTAACAGATCGCCCCTTATAAGCTGATTTGTAATCAGTTCTTAACAAACAGTAAACTCAGAAACACTAATATATATACATGTATTCAGCTAACTAATATATTTTAGCGGCGTCCCTTCTCTTTCCACACACACCAAGCGCGCACACAAGAACTTCCCACCCACTTCAAGAGAACGCCCCACCCACTTCAAGGCCGGCAAACCTGAAGGCTAGACCGTCCCATTTCAGCAGTTTCGCTCAGCCCACCCGGTCTTGTGAGTGCGTGGCCTACTCGGCCCAGCTAGGCTGGGTCCTCATGAGGATGCAGCCCCTGAATTGAGACGCAGCCAGCGAGTGAGGTGGAAGAAGAAGGAACAGGGATCTTGTACCGGTGACCTGCCTCGTGCTGCAGGCCTGCAGCGAGGAGTACTTGGAACTTTTTGCCAGCAAGACGGAAGACGAAGAGTTTCAAGGATTTGAATAGGTACCAGTAGTGTAAATAATTTGTTTGAATAAAAACTGTAAACGGTATCTGTTTCTGTCATTTTTATGGGCGGGGTGAGCGTGTATTAATTTTAAAGCCGCTAATATTTATGTTGTTGTAACCGTCAAAGTGCATTTATTAACAAAAATTAAACCGAGACACGTTAACATATATATTCAGCTAACAAATATATTTTTATTAGGTGTTTCTGTGCGGTAGTTTAATTTTAATTAAATTCAGCTCTTGCTGCAAACCGTTTTTCTGTGTGCGCGCATCATGTTTACATTTTAAATTCAGCTGATTTGTAATCATTTATTAACAAAAATTAAACCGAGACACGTTAACATATATATTCGGCTAACAAATATATATTTTTTAAGTGTTTCTGTACGGTAGTTTAATTTCAATTAAATTCAGCTCTCGCTCCAAACCGGGCCTGTGGGCCTGTTGTGTGTGTGCGCACATCGTGTTGTTTACATTTTAAATTCAGCTGATTTGTAATCATTTATTAACAAAAATTAAACAGAGGCACGTTAACATATATATTCAGCTAACAAATATGTTTTTAGGCGTTTCTGTAGTTAAATTTTAATGAAATTCAGTTTGCGCTGCACAATGGACCGCATTTCCGGGTTGTCTCATAGGTGACGCGTAACGTCAGCGGTGATATGTTACGTCGGCGTCGGGGAGGCTTTGGCGCCATCTAGTGGCCATAAAAAAGACTGTCACGGCAGCGCGTATTATACACCAAAGCTATTATGTACAGATTTTTTTGAATTATTTCCAAAAATTGGACAAAGCGTATTATACACCGGAGCGTATTATACACAGACGAATACGGTACATACATACATACATACATACATACATACATACACACATACATACATACATACATACATACATACATACATACATACATACATACATACATACATACATACATACATACATACATACATACATACATACATACATACATACATACATACATACATACATACATACATACATACATACATACATACATACATGGAAATGGCAGTTTAGTCATGCAGAGTCTAATTTTCTGTGATCTGTTTAAACCTTCAACAATATTTTTACTATAAAGTATGGCTGAGATACAGAGCTCCAAAAAGAGCTATGTTTTCTCACATCTCACCAAAATCCCATTGACATGGTCTTTTTTTATGTTTTTTGCTCATATTATCTGCATTGTGCCAAGTAGATCTCAAAGCAAACTATTCTGGATTGAGCTCTAGGATTGCAAATACAGTAATGAACTTGTCTGTGAATACATTCCATGTTGTCTTATTTAGTTTCAAATATAGGACCAAGCTTTTTACCAAGACAGTAATTGTGGGTTTGAATGCCTACGTATTTGACTTAAATGACAAAGACAGATTTGAAAAACAAGTGGAATTCTAAATGTATGGTACTTTTTCTATTTTGTCTCTCTAGTAATTTAAAAAAACAACTAAATCTGATTTACAAAAACTTCCTGTGAATTAAAGTCTAAATTTTCAAGTACAAGTGGCAAAGGTAAAGGTAATTTCCTCAAAATTAATAATTGACATTTCAAAGCTTCTAAGTTTTGTTGATGTGCTTCACAATAAGGTAACAGATCTGCACTTATGAAGTGTATTTTTATTGTCAGTGAGGCTACATAAAAATTTCAAATGTGTTTTGTATTCAAGCACTCATACACTTTTAAGTTTTCTATCAGATATTAGAACTGTATAAACAAGGAACTTTCTATTCTTACTCATTCAATGATAAGAGGAACAAGATTATTGTGGATGTTTAGGTTCAAGTTTTGTTTATTTGTCATATGCAAGGTTAACACAGAGTTAACAGTACAACAAAATGCTTAGGATGAGAAGAACCAATTTGACTCACTAAAAAAAATCAAAGAACAAACCAACAAGAAAAAAAGCATACAATAATGGTACACAAAAAAGTACCAAAAAGTGAAAAAGTAATTATAATATGTACAATGTTCTAAAGAGAGATATTGAACAACAACATGGTAGAATGTAATTATGCAGCAGGATGAATTTGAATGAATAAGTATTTCAAGTTAGTAACATTAGCTAGAATGCATATGTTATATACAAATGTACATATACAGGGAACCCTTGACCTACGGCAACTCGGACTTACGAACGCACTGTAAAAAAATATATATATATTTTTTTAATAAATGAATACATGTACAGTACTGTACAGTCACCAAGCACTTAGCTTATCCTAACACAGTTTTTAAAGATGAAGGAGTGAGTTGAATTGTCTCCCTTTCACATAAAGTGAAAGTAGCTCCCTTTATGTGATTCATTAGCAAGGACCACACCACAAAACACAAGTTTAAGTTTTTTATTGATGAAAAGATGAGGGATGAAGGGATGAGGGGTTGTAGGGATGAGGGAAGAAAGGGGATGTAGGAAAGATGATAGGAAGGGATGCAGGGATGAGGGGATGAAGGGATGAATGAATGTAGGAGAGGATGGAAGTAGGGATGAGTAGGTGAAGGGGATATGGAAGTAGGGATGATACACTGTTAAAAGTGACACCCTCATTTAGTTATCTTCACTTACTACCGTACTTCTCTTTAAACACAAAGAGCTCTTACAAGTTTTGAATTTTGAACTCCTCTTTCTGTCTTAAAATGTAGAACTTATAGCTATCCATTGGTTTGACTATTTAAGAAATGTGTCATATTTGTATGTGTTGATTGAACTTGAGTCTATAAGTCTTCAGTTTTTCTTTTTTTTCCTTTCATTTCAGATGGTTATTCATTTTTAAAATAATACAACACAAAACCATATAACAAAGTATGTCTAAACAACACATAAATAAAATGAAGGGTAGCAGTAAGAAGAAAAAAATATTATTTTATCTGCCCCCTCTTACAATCAATCAAATCAAACAACAGTTATATTTAAGTGACTTAACAAAAAAGAAAAAAGAAAAAATTCACCTACTATCGAACCACAAAGCAATAATGGTGTAACCCTGTGGTTTGAGTTCATATTGATTTAAAGTTAGTAGTGAATTAATGAATAAGTAAATGGTGTTTAACGTTTGTGTTTATGGAATATGTAAACATACTGTGTTTGGAGTTTAATGCACGTTCAATACTGTTTGTATTAATAACTGTTTGTAAAAGAGCGATGTAATAGGTAATAGTTTGGGATTTTATTTTGGTGGTCGGAGAGGAGGAGGGGCTTCCGGGCGTGAGAGGAGTGACGAGGAGGAAGACGAAAAAAGAGCGCGTAGGTGGACGCCATTATTTTCCATTGAAAACTGGACTGTCGTCGTGGAGGAACACTTCACTGAACTGTTGTCTGTGCCGTTGAGGGGGTAGACAAAGACTCCCGCCAAGCTGTGGAAGTTGAAGCTGCAAGGGTGTTCAACCCCATGGAGAACAGTTCTAGCTCAGTGGCTATCGTTAGCGGGACTCGTCGGGCGGCTTGCCGCGGCACGGATTCTTCCACCCTGCGGAGGACATCGGACAGAAGCAGACGGACTGAGGCGAGACTGACCTCCGGGAGACGGATGTATTCAGGTGATTGGGGACATGGTTGAAGGGGAATATTAGCGCGAGTGCACCAACTTCAGGCCTGCAACGACCCGAACTATATTTTTAATTAGCAGCCGGCTTTAAGCTTCCTTTTTTTGTTTAAGGGGTTAACGCGTATCATTTTATCTAATTGTAAAGTGAAAAGACTGATCTGTTGTTTCCAAATTGTTTATTAAACTGTTCATGTTTTTTAAGCATATGTTTATTCTACCGTGTTATACTTGTTGTATATGGGATATAGATTCAGAGTTTACAGGTAGAGATACCAAGTGACTTGGTATCTCTACCTACATGTTGACTAGTTTGGAATTTGAGATTTGGTAACCAACTGATTTAAAGAATTCAGGTTAGCCACCCTCATTAATGCCCAGGACATTTATATTTTTGCAATAGTCCAGTTTTGATCATTCTCTTAAATGTAATCATCGTTTTTGCATTTTTTACTTCAGTCTCCAAACCATTCCACAATCCAATCCCTTGAATTGAGGTTGACCGCCCCTTCAAACGGGTTCTATATTTTGGTTTAACAAATATTTCCATACCCTTGAGATTATAACATCTCTGCCGTGGCATAGTGGTAATGGCAGTCGTCCCCCGATCCGAAGGTTGGAGGTTTGAATCCCAGTTCCCCACACCATGTGTCGTTGTGTCCCTAGGCAAGACACTTAACCCCAAGTTGCTCGCGGTAGGACTGGAAGGCGCCTTGCATGGCAGCTCCGCTACCGGTGTATGAATGTGTGGATGAATGGGTGGATGGTTGGCATTGTAAAGCGCTTTGGGGCTCCTCACAGGGGGCTGGAAAGCGCTATATAAATAAACAGCTCCGCCGTTTAACAAAATGCGTTTGGATATTTTCAGGCAATTCATTTTTATGAGCTCTATACATAACTAATAAAATATTATGATCCACCAAGTCATGAAACTTCAATAATTTTCAGTTGATTAAATAATGTGTTAGAAGGGTGACAATAATGTTTTCCAGTGATTATTCTAACAGCTCTTTTTTTTAAAACAAGCAGAGGAAAAAGGCGGGGAAAGTAAAACTTGAAGTTATTCAATGTGTTGACTAGTTTGGAATTTGAGATTTGATTACACTTTGGTTTATAAGTCATCATTTAAAAAAAAAAAGAGGGAAAAAAGGCAGGAGTGGGAAATAAGATGTATAGCCACATCTGTAAGACACCTGACCTGATCTGACATGCTCCATCTTCTTTTTTGCATCATTTGGATAACAGTAAGCACAACATTTTTTGTCTGTGTTGTTTAAAGACCGTGTAAAGTGAATTTCAACACAATCCTTAAATAAACATTATAAATGTGATAATTGTAATGTTGTAAATGAGTAAAAAGTCTCAAAATTGTAGCTCAATTAATTTTGAAGTTATACATGAAACTGTGTATAAAGACATGTGTGTTTCAGGATTTTTTAGGCGTGTTTTAAACGTGACCGCGTTTCGTCACGCGGTCCTCATTAGTATAGCCCCCACCCCCTGCTGCTCCAGTCATATAAATTGTTCTTCGCATGGGTGGAGCCGTTCACTCGCGACTCGCAGATAGCATCAGATAGCAATAGCATAGATATTTTGTTCATTGTTAGCTAGCTAATCAATTATGCCTCGTTCCTGCATCTTCCCAGGATGTTTTAATGGTCAGGGCACCTGCTACTGACCGTCTCCCTCCTCAGCCTCCGGACACCGCCGCCGCCTTTCCTGTTTCTTTTCTTTCTTTCTTTTTTTTATTGCTAAGCCTGTGCCCTACAAGTTCACAAGCTCCTTTTTTGCTAAGAAAATGCGACAGGTCCATTGCATACTTAGTTATCAACGTGATTACTCTTTATCTTAATCACCAACACAGCCCTCTTTATCTTAATCACCAACACAGCCCCCGCATGCGATGTGTCGGGTCGGACCGGTGCAGCCGCGCGAGTCCGCTCATCTTCTAAACACAGAACAGCGGAGTTATGAATTATAGTTGCGTCCTCAACTTTAAAAATAAAACCAGAGTTGTTTGTGCACTAAAAACAGCGTAACTCTTGGAAAAAGGAGCAAACAGAGCAGGTTTACTGATGAACCTGTCTTCCTCCTCCACACAGTTCAGCTCTGAGCGAGAGAGTCCTCCTACTTGCTCTCTGAGCTGCAGTGCTGCGCTGAAACCACGCCCACTGCTGACACGCCCCCACAGTTCCAGACTAAGGGAAAACAATGTATTTTCATGATTTTTGACACTTAATTTTATAAGGAAAACAATGTTTTTAATCAGTCAGATTTATATGGGTGATTAATAACACATATTTATGCCATGTGATAAACTAAAAACACAAATCTAATTTCACTTTACACGGTCTTTAATATTATTTTTATTAATGTTAACTTGCACATGTCTGCCTTCATTTCTACAGCCAGACCTGCAGTGATGTCCCCCTCAGCCTCCTGCATCCACCTCCATCGCACTGACTCCAGCCACATCTGGAAGACACCTGATCTGATCTGACATGCTCCATCTTCTTTTCTGCATCATTTGGATAACGGTAAGGGCAACATTTTTTGTCTGTGTTGTTTAATATTGTTTTTATTAATGTTAACTTGCACATGTCTGTCTTTATTTCCACAGCCAGACCTGCAGTGATGTCCCCCTCAGTCTCCTGTATCCACCTCCATCACACTGGCTCCAACCACATCTGGAAGACACCTGACCTGATCTGACATGCTCCATCTTCTTTTCTGCATCATTTGGATAACAGTAAGCACAACATTTTTTTGTCTTTGTTGTTTCATTTTTTAAATTTTATTAATGTTAACTTGCACATGTCTGTCTTCATTTCTACAGCCAGACCTGTAGTGTTGCTGAACGGTGTCTGTCCTGCTGTGCTGCTATGCTGCTGTGTCATCACTGAAAGGCCCCTCCTCATCATCCTGCATCCAACATCAGGACCAGAACTGAACTGAACTCACATGTTGCCTCTGGACTCACATGCCCCCCTCCTCCATTGTTGAGTGAGCAGCATCAGGACAACATCTGCACCTGACCAGACCTTTCTGGACTCACATGCCCCCTCATCCATGGTTCAACATCTTCCCTTCCTCAAGTGTTAAACAGTTCCCTCTGATCCAGGTTTGACCAGCAGAACCACCCAATATCTATATCAATATAATGTATGGTGTAAAAGTTAAAATGTTTTGACTAACCACTGACTGAAATATACCGGTACACACACTCTAGGATGCATTCCCATTGGAAGTGTTTAAGGTGGTAGTTTAGATTAGGTGGTAGCTTTGCCATTTTACTGGGCTGATGTGTTATTTGAAACTTGGTCAAAGTTTGTTAAAGTATGATGTTAAAGGCGGGGTGACATCATGTTTGAACTTTTCATAAAATGGCTCAACATATATATCTTTTATCATTCAACTATGTTAATTTTTGCAAACAAAATGATAAATTAATGAAAATGAATCTTTTAAGACTTTAATTCTTGAGTTGAAATAAAAATAAAATGCTAGTTGAGTTAACATGCATTCTTAAGGCAGCAGGTGAACTTTCATTTGCAAGTTTAACAGACATGAAAATTATTACAGTGTAGGACGGGATGGAGGGATTAAGGTAAATGGTAAATGGAGCTTACTTATATAGCGCTTTCCAGCCCCCTTTAAAGCGCTTCACAGTACCAACCATCCACCCATTCATACACACATTCATACACCGGTAGCAGTAGACTGCCATGCAAGGCGCTGCCTGACCTACCGGGAGCAACTCGGGGTTGAGTGTCTTGCCCAGAGACACAACGAGGTATGCCGTGACCGGGGATTGAACCCGAGACCTTCTGGTCCTAAGCCGGCTGCCCTGCCTCCACACCATCTCTGCCCCGAAGGGATGAATGGATGTAAGAGAGGATGGAAGTAGGGATGAGTAGATGAAGGGAATATGGAAGTAGGGATGAAGGGATGAAAGGAGAAAGGGAAGTAGGGATGAGGGGATGAAGGGATGAGTGGAGCTGAAGGAGGTTGTCCGAGGAGAGTGCTGAAGGGCTTGGGATGAGAAGACTCTTGCGTGGGGTTTGGCCTTCGGGAACGTTTCACTTGTTTTCCTTCCCGAGCCCGACGATGAACCCCCCCGGACGGAAACCTGAGCAAGAGAAAGCAAAGCATGGTTATGGACGAAGAGTAAACATGGAAGAAGGGAGAGGGGGGATTGGGGTTGACAAAACGTAACAAACTGAGATGAGATGAATAGGTGAACGAGGTATAAGTAGGTTGCGTGGGATAATTGGAGGCGTGATTTGGGCGTGGCCCTGCTCCCGAACCTAAGTTAACTTATTAACTCCATTTCATTAGCAAGGACCACGCCACAAAACACAAGTTTAAGTTTTTTATTGATGAAAAGATGAGGGATGAAGGGATGAGGGGTTGTAGGGATGAGGGAAGAAAGGGGAAGTAGGGATGATAGGAAGGGATGTAGGGATGGAAGGATGAGGGGATGAAGGGATGAATGAATGTAGGAGAGGATGAAAGTAGGGATGAGTAGATGAAGGGGATATGGAAGTAGGGATGAAGGGATGAAAGGGGAAAGGGAAGTAGGGATGAGGGGATGAAGGGATGAGTGGAGCTGAAGGAGGTTGTCCGAGGAGAGTGCTGAAGGGCTTGGGATGAGAAGACTCTTGCATGGGGTTTGGCCTTCGGGAACGTTTCACTTGTTTTCCTTCCCGAGCCCGACGATGAACCCCAAAAGTCACTGGATTAAATAGAACAAGGACATGTGTGAGCTTGGAATAAGTCACTGAGGGTGTTGCGGATGTATGCCAAGTATGCTTGGAGCAAGAACTGATGTTGGGCTGAGATTAGAGTTAATTTGCGAATAAACTGCATGATAGAGTGAGATCAGCCTTTGTTAATTATGTCTACGACTGTAATGTTATCAGTGTGGATGATTTCGAACATTCGAGTCCCCAAAGGATTGCAAGGATGATGAACCCCATAAGAAACCGAAGTAAACGGAGCAGTTGAAATGAGTCACGGAGGTCGTGGCAATTGGATGTCAGGTACGCCTGGGATGACAGGTGACCTAAAACCCGAATAATCTGCCCCAACACAACCTGACTGAATGCGTAAAAGGTCTCCCCAACACAGAAGGACTAGCGGAACAAAGATAGGGAGAGATGTCCGACTTGAAACAGGACCCAACAGAGATGACTGGTGAACCAGAAACGAGCGGTCAAACAGATGGGCAGCACGAACCTGATACTATCCAGAAGGAAAATCCATGTCGGACAAGTAAGACCGGATGGTAGAAATACGGATTTAGAGGGCAGAGTGAGAATAGGTAACGAACAGACGGAGGGATACGATGTCGAGAGATGAACAATGGAAGATGGCAAACTGAATGGAAAGCGTGAGAAACTGTTCCGCCGTGACAAGAAGCGCACGGGGAGCTAAGCCGAAAGGACAAGGGATGATGATGATGATGATGAAGATGATGACTATGAAAATGACGATGATGTCGATGATGACAAAGAAGATGAAGACGACTATGATGTTCGGCACTTTGTTTCAACAGTGGCTGCGCAAAAGCACTGTGATGAAGAGCACGAAGACGGGTAGCACTTCGTTACAGCTGTGGCCGCGCAAAAGCGCTTCGAAGATGATGATGATGGGTAGCACTACGTCTCAGCCGTGGCTGTGTTAAAACGAAGTGACGATGAAGGAGATGATGAAGTACAGCACTTTGTTACAGCTGTGGCTGCGACAAGCACTGTGATGATGAGGAAGATGATGATGGTCAGCATTTCGTTATAGCTGAGGCCATGTGAAAGCACCTTGAAGATGATGATGATGGTCAGCACTTCGTTACAGCTGTGGCTGTGTGAAAGCGCTTTGAAGATAATGATGATGATGGTCAGCACTTCGTTACAACAGTGACTGCGTGAAAGCACTGTGATGATGATGATGATGATGATGATGAGGGTCAGCACCTTGTTACGGCTGTGGCTGCATGAAAGCACTGTGATGATGAGGATGATGATGATGGGCAGCACATTGTCACGGCTGTGGCTGAGTGAAAGCAATATGACGATGAGGATGATGATGACAATGACGATTGATGATGTTCAGCACTTTGTGTCAGCCGAGGCCGTGTTAAAGTGTTCCGAAGATGATGAATGGATGAGGGATGAGGGGCTGTAGGGAGGAAGGGATGAGGGGATGAAGGAGGAAGTATGGGAGAAGGGAAGAGGGGATGAAGGGATACGGGATGAAGGAAAGAGGAGACGTAGGGATGGGGGAATGAGGGGACGAAGGGAGGAGGGAAGTAAGAACAAGGGAGATGAAGGAGGGAAATAGGGGTGAAAGGATGAGGGGATGAAGGGAAGGGAGGAAGGAGGGACGGACGAATGGAGGTCGCCGAAGGAGAGTGCGAAAGGGCATGTGATGAAGGAGTGAGTTGAATTGTCTCCCCAGCAAGCTCCATTCACATAAAGGGAGCTACTTTCACTTTCACTTTATGTGAAAGGGAGACAATTCAACTCACTCCTTCATCTTTAAAAACTGTGTTAGGATAGGCTAAGTGCTTGGTGACTGTACAGTACTGTACATGTATTCATTCATTAAAAAAAAAACTTTTTTTTTTTTTTTTTACTATATGATCCGACTTACGTTTTTTTCGACATACGAACAGTCCTTAGGTCCGGAACTCGTTCATAAGTCGAGGGCTCCCTGTATATATATACTGTACAGGGAGTCCCCGACTTACGGTGCCCCGACCTACGGTAACTCGGACTTACGAGCGAGCCCCATTGAAAGTATGTAATCGAGCTACGGCACAAATCCGGGACTTACGAATGAACCCCATTGAAAATATGTAATCGAGCTACGGCATACTAGATGCGGGACTTACAAATGAGCCCTGTTAAAAGTATGGAATAGAGCTACGGCATAAGTGCGTCATTACGGCACATACATTTACGTGAGGGACGGAGGTGGTGACGGGTGGGGGTTACCTTGGCTGTT
>JBBPBX010004511.1:0-76374 GCA_038048925.1 Garcialebias charrua | reverse complement strand
CAGCCCTTTGTTGCAGCTGTGGTTGTAATAAAGTATAAATGTTACTGTATTATTATACAATTTTTTTATTTTTAAGCCGATTTACGAAGTTTCCGGCAGTTTCCGACAGTTTCCGCCAGTTTTCGGCAGTCAGTTTTCGGCAGTGCCCGCCAGTTTAGCCAGTTAGCTCCAGCCTCGAGAGCCGGCTTTGGACGGACCGTGTCCGATCAGAGGTTCCTGCGCTTGGATACATGAGCTGGGAGCTGAACGGCGGTTTTGCGGAGGGAAAAATAGACGAAGGAAAACGACGCTGTGGACCGCGTGAAGCAGCAGACAGCGACAAGTACACCTCGCTGCAGACTGTAGCTCGGACCGGTGTCAGTCCCGGAAGTGGTTATTGCACTCCGGAAATGAAGGGGGCGCTAGTGGCGCTATTAAGGGGGCACTAGTGGCGCTATTAAAACACGCAACAACAACAAAATGAATGGAAATTAATATTTTAAAGGCACTAGTGGCGCTATTCTAAAAAAAAATAATGGAAGTTAATATTTTAAAGGCGCTAGTGGTGCTATTACAATTTTTTAATGGAAATTAATATTTTAAAGACAAATGTTTATGTTTATTAAATTTGTTCATTTTTTTTTTACAAAAGAAACAATACAAGACAATCCCATAAATGATAATGTACAAAATATAAAAAAATGAAAGGTAGCAGAAAGAAGAATAAATCTTATTATATCTGCCCCTTTTTTCCAACAATCAGATTAAACAATAATAATCTTCAACCAACAGTACAAAATGACTAACTCTTTCTAATTTTCTAACTAATACAATACACATTACGCTATTTCATATATATTTTTTAACACATTCGTTTTGATCATTTTCTTAAATGTAGACCTTGACTTGGCATTTTTAACTACATTCTCCAAGCCATTCCATAATCTAATTCCCTGGATTGAGGTAGAACGTCCCTTCAAACTAGTTCTGAATTGTGGTTTTACAAACATCTCTGTCCCCTTAAGATTATAACAACTTTGTCTTTTAACAAAATGCATTTGGATATTTAAAGGTAATGCATTATTTTGAGCCCTATACATAACTGATAAAATATTATAGTCTACCAAATCATGGAACTTCAATAACTTCAGTTGATAAAATAATGTACAAATGTACATTAGGAACACTATCCATCCATTAATTATCATACATGCACGCTTATCCCTATTACAATTTTTTTTTATGGAAATTAATATTTTAAAGACAAATACATTACATTAGGAACACATTTATCCATCCATATACTGTAGTGGGTTTGCCAGGGCTGCATTCCAAAAACTATAATATGCTTGGTTGCAGGTGAGCTCAAATATTATCGTTGTTTACCATAATGTGTCATTGGAAACTTCATAAACTGCACTCAAATATCCAATTGTTTCAAAACCCAAAGGGATTAATTAACACTCAGAGAGAGAAAGTAGTTTTTAGAACGTTTGTCAAGAAATGATCTTCAGCAGTCGGATCCCGGCAGTAGACGTTGCAAGAATGGTTCACTGTGGATGAATAAATTTGATTCTATATGAAAACATTTTTAAATAGTCACCGGATACATAAATTAAGCCTGTGTGTAAATTGTAACAGTCTTCAGTTCAGCCAATCAGCTCATCATGCGCCTCCGGTGTCGGTCTCCTCTAATTACCCTTCATAAAGTCCGGCTTGATGTGAACAACTGCTCCTCACCTGAGTTTTCCATCACCTCCACTCGGTCTCCACCGTCGCTGAGCATACCTTTAATTTTTGTATTTATTGTATGTTTGTAACTGAACATGTTTCTGTATGTGGTTGCTTTATTAAAAAAAACAACTATTGATTCTGATTGTTAAAACATAAACAACCTCACCGTATATAAGGTTTGTAAAGAAAACTTGTATTGATTCCAGTCATTATTCAGAAAGTATATTAAAGATTGAATGTACACATATAAAATACTGAAAGTTATTAACTGTGCTTGCATTTCACATTTTTAAAACAAGGTTATTCAATTGTTAAATAATGCTCTTACAATATATGTACAACTACTTTATTGGTTCTACTTTCTCTTTTAATATATTAGAGCTACAATGTAACTTTGCCTGGAAACAACACCATTTCTACAAAAAACTATCCATCCATCCATCCATCCATTTTCTTCCGCTTATCCGGGGTCGGGTCGCGGGGGTAGCAGCCTAAGTAGGGAGGCCCAGACTTCCCTCTCCCCAGCCACTTGGAGCAGCTCCTCCGGGGGAATCCCAAGGCGTTCCCAGGCCAGCCGAGAAACATAGTCCCTCCAGCGTATCCTGGGTCTTCCTCTGGGTCTCCTCCCGGTGGGACATGCCCGGAACACCTCACCAGGGAGGCGTCCAGGAGGCATCCTAACCAGATGCCCGAGCCACCTCAACTGGCTCCTCTCGATGTGGAGAAGCAGCGGCTCTACTCCGAGTCCCTCCCGGATGACTGAGCTTCTCACCCTATCTCTAAGGGAGAGTCCAGACACCCTGCGGAGAAAACTCATTTCAGCCGCTTGTATCCGAGATCTTGTTCTTTCGGTCACAACCCAAAGCTCATGACCATAGATGAGGGTGGGAACGTAGATCGATCGGTAAATTGAGAGCTTTGCCTTTTGACTCAGCTCTCTCTTCACCACGACAGACCGGTACAGCGCCCGCTTCACTGCCGACGCTGCACCTATCCTAATACAAAAAACTAAAAAAATGTAAATCTAAACTACAACAAAAGGAACACTCAAAAATGTACATAATGTTTAAATAACACATTGTGAAAAACAAAAGGATGACTGAACAATTCAAAAGGCTAATGTACTTCAGCAGAACTGATTTAAAAAGACATGTCACCAAAAAAGAACAACAATGTGTGACAACTGAAATGTGTGAACGACAGTGTAAAACAACTAATATTCTCCTTGCATTCAGTACTGACATTCAGGGCAGTGTCCAGGTATGCCATCAGAGTAGTAACGAGGGTACTCTCCTCGTCTTCCATTTCCGGTGAAGCCCACACAGTCTATATATGCCGGTTGCAGGAAGAACACGTAACAACAGCAAAATAATAATTAACACTTTATATCTCTCAGCATCGTACCCTTTCCATCTGTACTGTCATGAAAATGCTGTGGAAACAAAACATTTTTTCTTGTTAAAAAAAAATCATTTATGGTTTCAGTGTCAATTGCACATAAAGAAATACACATATAAATTTATAGTTATGTGTACATTTTAAAAATTAACCTCAATTTCAACCTGGAGAGACTCACAAAACGAGAGAGAGAGAATACAATTGAAATGTTTTATTGATTAAGGTTTCTTTGGCGCTCGGGCCCCGGCGGAGGGCATGCATGCCGGACTGCTGAGAGCTTGAATGTCCGGCATAGGGAGATAGATTATGGATATCTACCCCCCGGGACCCGAACCCGGTGGTGGAGAAGGGATCGCAGACGTCCAATCCATCCCACCGGTACGTGAAGGACGGCCAGCCAGCGGCCGACGGCTCCGGTCAACCCTGAGACGAACACCAGCGCAGAACCTCCATCCTGAGCAAGCACGAAGCGACAGTGGGAAGGAAAAACTCCCTCAAGAGGAAGAAACCTCCAGCAGAACCAGGCTCAGGACAAGCGGCCATCTGCCATGACCGGCTGGGTCGCAGGGAACAGGAAGCAGGAACGCACACAGCAGCAGGACCAAGACGAAGGCGAGCAGGACAACCCCAGGCGGTGGAGGCGGGACGAAGAACAGGGGAGAACCGAGGAACCAGAAACCCCGGGAGGAGACGGGGAGGTGGAGGGAGGCGACTAGACTGGCAACGGGCAAACAGGAAGAGCTGAGGAAAGGGGCGCCTTATATCCAGGTGGACAGTTGATGAGTGATTCGATGCAGCTGGGTGAGTCTTGCCATTGTTGAATTTTCGTCTTCGACTCCATTTGTGCCTTTTTTACTTTGGCATAGGTGTGGTCATCAGCATACAGAGTCTGTAAAAATATAGATACAGTATTTTCAAAGTCTAATGTAACACGGGCTATGAAGGCCCGGATTGTGACTCAGAGGATGTGACTCTAAAGCCAACTGGTAGACTGTAAATAGTCTAGGGCTTCCCTATTACAAATACGCAGGTATGCCTGGCTTCAAATGACAAAAACAGAAGTGTTGTATACAATATATATTTTATTAATTCCTTTCTATATTAAAACAGCCTTTATTAGATGCATTTATGCTATGGTGGTTCTACCATGCCAGTTGTAAAGGGCTAGCACAACTCCAAATCACTTAACACCAAAGGATGTTACATGCCAGTAACATGAGAGCATATACAGTTTAAAACAAGGCACAGAGTTGGGAGCACAATATAGCAACCGTAGCAATCTGCTTAATCAGTCACAATCCCATTAACAAGCACATTCAATTAGTTGCAGTGCCAATCTGCCACCCACTGGCACATGTCCTTAGCTTGTGCTTCAGGGCTTTGCACAACTCCATGAACACTGCAGCAGCACTCACTACAGCCACATGCGGCCAGAGACTAAACAGCCAACACCCTGGAGAAGAATGTTTGGCATCCACACCCGGTGCTTGTTAACACTAATGAGCCAAACCACACTGAAGGTGGAGGAACAGGACAAGGTGTGTTCAGGGGCCCAAACCAGAGTGGGAATTTACAGCCACTCTTCCAATAAACTAAAACCACCCGGTTACATCCTACCCCCCCTTTATGGATCGGTGGCTCACCGATAAATCAAAACCGCAACCAGGGTCAAAAAGTGGCGGTAAGCAAGCTGCTGGCACCCGGGTCCACAGAAACAGCAGCCCTACAGTCGTCACTCCTAACCGGTCGTGGGAGGTGATGGGGGTTGGAGTGTTTGCCAGCGGTTTTATGGCTAGACTTCCTGGGGCCGATGATACTGCTTTGGGGAGCTTGTACAGCCAGTGGCGCCTCATATGGCATTTGAACTGGAGGATTTTCCGGTGGTTCTGGCTTCACAGGCGGGTTACTGACAGCCTCTCGTACCACCAGCCAAGATCCAGACTCCACATCATCCTCATCACTAGTCTCATCAGGCAGACACTGCAGCCAAGCATCAGGGCAGGCATCTGTAGGTGGTAGAGCAGGTTTTATAGCAGTACGATGCACTTGTCTCACAAGATGAAGCTTATCAACTGGAGCAATTGAATATACCACACCACCTGTACTGGGCCCTCTCACGACTTGGTACACTGTGGACCCCCATGCATCTTGAATTTTTCTGCGACCTGGGCCCACATCACGCAAATACACTCTTTGTCCCACTTCAAGTGGCTTGCACTGGACCTTTTCATCATGCCTCACTTTCCTCCTCTGGGCTGCCAGCTCCACTCTGCCCCTGGCAGCATCCATGGCCACATTCAGACGCCTCCTGTGCTCTGCCACCCAGTCACACACACTGGGTGCCGTAGGCTCCGGAAGATGGCCAAGAAGGAAATCCACTGGCAAGTGAGGTTCTTGTCCAAACATGAGGAAGTGGGGTGATTCACCAGTCGACTGATGGGCAGTGGTGTTATAGTGGAAGACAAGCTGTGGGAGGTGTTCTGGCCAATTTCGTTTTTCTTCTGGAGGAAGGGAACGAAGCAGGTTAAACATAGTTCGATTAAAGCGTTCACACTGTCCATTTCCTTGTGGGTGGTAAGGTGTGGTACGACTTTTCTGAACTCCATACAGCTCACATAGCTGTTGCACCAAGAGACTCTCAAAGTTCCTCCCCTGGTCTGAGTGGATGCGAGCCGGTACTCCAAAACGGTAAAACCACTCACGAACCAGGATCTTTGCTACCGTAGCTGCTTTTTGATCACGAGTGGGGATGGCTTGGGTGAACTTTGAAAACACATCTGTCATCACCATCACGAGCTCCCTTCCATCGCGGGCGGTTTCCAACAGTGTAAAATCAATGGCCAGCAGCTGATTTGGTCTTGAAGCAAGGAGGTGACCCATAGGAGCACGAGCTCTTGGTTGGGTGTTTTTAGCCAGGGTACACCTTTCACACTGCTGGCACCAGTCCTTTACATCTTTGTCCATCCCTGGCCAGAAACACCTCTGCTTCACGACATCAGTTGTCCTCTCTATCCCTTGGTGGCCATGATGTTGATGAAGCTCCTGTAACACTTCTGATCTTAAGCTCTCTGGGAGAAGTAACTGGAGAACCTCTTCTCCACCATCTGGTCTCCAGCTGCGCCGATACAGGAGGTCCTCCTTCTGGACAATTCGGCCCCACTGTTTTACAAGTCCCCGGGCCTCTGGACCCAGACGCTCCTTCTCAGCACAGCTTGGCGCTCTCTGCTGCTGCCAAAACTCCAGAAACGCTGAGATGGCAGGGTCAGCCCTTTGGAGTACCCCCAGATCTTCCCCGCTGCGGGATGGCAGAGCTGTTATGACCAACTGGACAGGGTCTTCCTGCATTCCCACAAACCGCTCACCAATTGCCTCTGGAATGACTGTTCCTGGGAGGAGGTACTCCAGTTGCGTTCTGTCCCCACTAGTCTGTTGCCTTGAGAGGGCATCTGCATTCTTGTTCACACGGCCTGGGCGATATCGGACTGTATACTCAAATGCTGAGAGTTCAGCGATCCACCGATGCTCCGTGGTGCCCAGTTTGGCTGTGTCCAAATGACTCAAGGGGTTATTGTCTGTCCATACTATACATCGGTGGCCCCACAGGTACTCTTTGAACTTCTCAGTCATGGCCCACTTCATGGCTAACATTTCGAGCTTCATGGAGCTATAATGTTTCTCAGCAGCATGTAAGCTGCGGCTGGCATATGCAACTGGTTTCACTTTGCCACCTTGCTCTTGAGACAATACGGCTCCTAGCCCACTGTGGCTGGCGTCGACCTCTAAAATGAAAGGCAGAGAGAAATCAGCAAAAGCAAGTGTGGGGGCACTTACAAGCTTGGCCTTGAGCTCCTGGAAGCTCCTTTCACAGTCCTCTGACCAAACGTCTTCCAACAGTTGCCTTCGTCCTCTGCACACCTTCGACCCAGCAAGTTCTGCAACAAGACGATGAAGGGGGCCAGCTAGTTTAGAAAAATCTTCTACGAACCTCCTGTAATAATTGGCAAACCCCAGGAACGACCGCAACTCTGAGATGTTGGTGGGGTGAGGCCAGTTTAACACTGCCGCAACCTTTTCTGGGTCCGTGGCCACGCCCTCCTCAGAGATGAGATGTCCCAGATATTTCACCTGCTTTTTGAAGAAGTCACACTTTTCTAACTTGACTTTCAATCCTTCTTGTTTTAGGCGACTTAGTACCCTTTCCAGCCGTGTCAAGTGATCATCAACACTGGAAGAGAACACAACAATATCATCCAGATATAACAAGAGTGACTGACCATGCTGGGCCCCAAATATCCTCTCCATCAAACGCTGGAAAGTCCCTGGTGCATTGCATAGTCCAAATGGCATACGGTTGAACTCGAACAGGCCAAACGGGGTGCAGAAAGCTGTTTTTGGCTTATCGATCTCTGCAACTGGAACCTGGTTATATCCAGAAGCAAGGTCCATTGTTGTAAACCAGCGGGCGCCCGAGAGGGAGTCTAGTGTCTCTTCTATTCGAGGCAGTGGAAAAGCATCCTTCCTGGTCTTTTTATTAAGTTGTCTGTAGTCTACACAAAGGCGAAGACTACCGTCCTTCTTTCTGACTAGGACAATTGGGGACGCATAAGGGCTACTGCTCTCTCGAATTACCCGGGTTGCCAGCAGCTGGTTAATGTGAGACTTAACTGCCTCATATTCAGATGGAGGGATGCGCCGATACCGCTGTCGTATGGGAATATCATCTGACAAAGGGATGCTATGCTCAATTAAATTGGTAAAGCCAAGGTCACCATCAAAAGCAGAAAACACAGATTCATACTTTAGCAATAAGGCTCTCACTTTGTGCTGCTCTATTCCATCTAGCATAGAGAGATCAAGGGAGGTTATCTTCTCTCTAACTGAGCCAGTCTCGGCAGTATGGGACCTGACTGCAGCGATAATTTGCTCCTGTGCACAAGGGACTTCCTGCAACTCTGATGGTAGGCTCACCACATCTATAGGAGACAACACTCCAAGAGAACAGCGGGGTTTCAGTGTAACCGTACACACCCCTACATTCACCACAGGAACATAAACAGTACCCCGAACAACATGCAAGAGAGAAGGAGACACTAACAAACCCTCAGGTAAGCCAAACTTTGCATTTAAGGGTTCAATCAAAACAGCCCCTGCCAAGGCCAACATAGCAGAACAAGTAGCAGGTACAAGTTTAGTAGTGCCAGCAGGAACTACCACAGGTCTTTTACCACGCAGCTTTGCGACACTAGTCTGAATAGGGCCTTTCTGCAAGTTGGTCTGCTGATATAACTGGAAGGCAGGAAGCCAGGAACTGAAAGCCCCCAAAACTGTAGGGCGTTCAAACAACTCTGGGCCATACTGGTCAAACAACTGAAAATAGTAGGCCTTTATGACATTCATCCCAATTATTCCCGGTATATGAGGTAAACTAACCCGGCCTGGAGGGTCTCTAACAACCAAGATCCCTCTTCTAGGAATTACCACACCACACACCTCTATGTCTGGCTCAAGATAGCCCAAGTACGGAATGCTTAAACCGTTGGCAGCTCTCAGCTCTAACCAATGACAGGACTTTAACTTGTCTGGAAAATATTTCCTGAAAAAGCTCTCTGAAATGGTAGAAACCATAGAACCTGTGTCAAGGACACATTGGACTGGAACTCCAGATAATTTCACAGTGACTTGGGGACAAGGCGCCATTAAACACTCCTTCACCTCATCTACATGGGGACCCACTGAGCCTGAACCACCCCCTCCTAATGTCTGGCTCCTTACACTAGGGGGAGTTAGTTTTCCGACAACTGAGGGCTAGTGGTGGCTTGGACCCGAGGGGACCTGAACTGGGAACGGGCGTTACAGTACCGTGCAATGTGACCTGGTTGTTGACACCTGTGACAAATCACACTACTAGGACCAGAAGAACTGGCCACAGGGTGCTGCTGCATAGCTGCTAGGGATTGAGTGATCTGATCCAACTGGTCCTGTTGCTTTTGTACCAATTTTGTCAGAGTGGCAATTTGTGAGGCAGTAGAATTAGAGGGGGGCTCAATTTGGAGAGTGGGTGCACTAGCCCGTTGTACAGCACAAGAGGACGGCACAACACTATTGTTGTCCACCCCACCCTCACGCTCCCATGTAATGGCCTCAGCCCTAACTTCCAGCAATGTACACCTTGGATTGTCACGAACGTAGCGCTTTAATTCCCTACGCAGATCAGAATTGCTAACATTTTGAGTAAATTGATCACGAAGTAAAATGTCTGCATTAGTCATGGCATGAGGAGAATTAGCTTTAACTTTGTTCATTAAACAAAACAACGAATGGGAAAATTCCTGCAAAGTTTCACCGTCTAACTGTCTCCGTGAAAAGAAGTCCTCTTGTAGTAAGACATACGACTGTTGGCAACCATATAGTTCTCTCAAAATGGCGAAAACAGTTTCTGGATTCTCACGTTCAGCTAATGGTCTATATTTAATCTCATCCCGAGCTACACCTTCGAGATGGTCAAAAATGAAAGCAGCCTGATCTGTGGGTTCAACATGCCGGACTCGCATGCTGGTACAAACTTCTTCTACCCACTCCTCAACCCCAATACCATGAGTCCCCCTGAAGGTTGGACACTTTCGCTCCCTTGGCAGGTAGATAATGCGGTCAGTTGTCCCCATACTCCCCAGAGCTGCACGTGTACTTGGACCAGCTGGTGCATCATGTTGAGTTGAATTTGCTAGTGCAACGTCCCGTTCCTGTTGCAGACGACTCCTATCGGCCTCCAACTGCTGGACTCGAGCCCGGAGTTCTTCAAGTTCCTCTGCCATAGGAACGGGGAGGTGGGTCGTCCTTCACTGTTGGGGAGTATCCAGCTAGGTCCCACGATGTGCCTACTGTTAGCCTATTATGCTCCCAACTTCTAAATGCTCTTTAGAATAGAGATAAATAAATAAAATATATATACTGTATACACACACAAACTGCCTTATCAGCCAGGCCCTACCAACAACGCCAGTAAATGTAACACGGGCTATGAAGGCCCGGATTGTGACTCAGAGGATGTGACTCTAAAGCCAACTGGTAGACTGTAAATAGTCTAGGGCTTCCCTATTACAAATACGCAGGTACGCCTGGCTTCAAATGACAAAAACAGAAGTGTTGTATACAATATATATTTTATTAATTCCTTTCAATATTAAAACAGCCTTTATTAGATGCATTTATGCTATGGTGGTTCTACCATGCCAGTTGTAAAGGGCTAGCACAACTCCAAATCACTAAACACCAAAGGATGTTACATGCCAGTAACATGAGAGCATGTACAGTTTAAAACAAGGCACAGAGTTGGGAGCACAATATAGCAACCGTAGCAATCTGCTTAATCAGTCACAATCCCAACAACAAGCACATTCAATTAGTTGCAGTGGCAATCTGCCACCCACTGGCACATGTCCTTAGCTTGTGCTTCATGGCTTTGCACAACTCCATGAACACTGCAGCAGCACTCACTACAGCCACATGCAGCAAGAGACTAAACAGCCAACACCCTGGAGAAGAATGTTTGGCTTACACACCTGGTGCTTAGTAACACTAATGAGCTAAACCACACTGAAGGTGGAGGAACAGGACACGGTGTGTTCAGGGAGCCAAACCAGAGTGGGAATTTGCAGCCACTCTTCCAATGAACTAAAACCACCCGGTTACATTTAATATATCTACAGCTGATGTCTCCCTCCAGCGCGCACACACAGCTACTACCTCATACATATACTGTGTACATTAACTCATATGCTGCTGTGCCACTCTTTGCAAATGTCAATGCTAGAACCTTCAGTTTATTTTATAGATATACTTTTTATACTTTTTTATACTACTATGCAAAAACTCAGGACAGTATTACACTTTTATTATTTCATTTTATGCTTATGTTCATTAAATGTTTAGTGTTTTAGTGTTGGTGTAAATTTTCATACTTTTATACTACTATGCAAAAACTCAGGACAGTGTTACACTTTTACTATTTTATGCTTATGTTTATTAAATGTTTTAGTGTTTTAGTGTTTAAATGGTTACTGTTGCACAGAGGGACTGAGAGAAACACAATTTCAATCCTGTGTATGTCCTGTACATATTGCAGTTCTGACAATAAAGTTGACTTTGAGCTCCTCCGCTGCTCAGAGAGAGAGAGAGAGAGAGAGAGGGGGAAAAAGAGCAAAACTAACTTTTACAAGTTGCTGTTTCGTGTCATTTTTAATATTCCCTTGTTAATAAATCTGCTTGTTGATTAATCCTGCGGTCGCTCACTGATATCATCATATTCTGAGCGCGGATCCGCGGGTTGCATTCATAAGTGGGTCTGCCCGGCTCGGGTCCGGATCTGACACTACCGCTGCTCGCGGATCAGGGGCGCATCAGAGGCGAGTAAAATGTACTCGCCTATCCGCCTTTGTGTTTTTTCTGAATGCTCGTTGGAGGACTGAACACGCATCAGGCCCGGACTGAGCCGTCTTATGAAAGGGGCTTAAGTGTCTTCAAACATCTGCCAAGTTCATGGCAAAAACTAATGCAGACACGTTCCTGTTTTTAGTTTTCTACACCGCCTCATAATCTAGCTGTTTTTTATTTAATTTACTTCCATTTATCTTATTCAATTTATATGATTTATTTTATCTACTGTTGTCATTGCAGTCATCAGTCTTTGTTAAAATCAGGTCTCTCTCTAAATGAGTCCTCGAGGCTCAATGAGACTAACCTGTAGAAATAAAGGTTGAATGAAAACAGCAGCAGTGAGGGGCTGTTTGTATTCAATGGGGGAAGGAGGGGTCACGTGAAGTTGGCAGCGCAGATGGGCAGAAAAAGAAGAACTGCACAGATTTTCAAGTCTAATAATACTCGATGGTTGCGATAGAGCCATTTTAACCATCGTAAATTGAAAAACTTGCGATACATCGAGTATATCCAATATACCTCCCAGCCCTACAAGGAAAATTTGCCTAATTCAGGTTGTAGTGGACATGACCTTGTCCACTTTTAAGACACCTGTGTACTTTTGAACTGTCCAGTGATGACCTTTACTGACCTCTCAGTGAAGCAAGACATTTACTACAAAATCATTCATTTAGCTATAATCTGATAAATATAGTCACCAAAAGAGACTATTTCTATCTTTGATTTGATCCTAATGTGATCAAAAGAATAACTTTTGTCATTCTCATGATGGTGCTTTTAAGCTGTGTTATTCTGTGAGAGTTAAACTGTGTCCACTGCTGTGTTAAAGGGAAATATCGGGTCACAGAGACCCGACTGTTCTGTTTAGAAATAAGAAGACAGTTTAATCAGTTGTTTTTCATTGAACAAGGCTCCAGCTTTCTCTGTCTGTTCCTAAACAAATCTCCCTCTGCTGCTGCTTGTTAACCTTGGGTTTGATAAGACAAATGAACTCCTCGACTGGTCCTTCCTTAAGTACTAGTCTAAGCTGTGCTGAAACGCTTCAGAGAGTTGCTGGGAACTTCCAAAGAGATGTGAACTTTCCCAAGAGCTGGACACGTGTGGTCAAGAGCTAACGACCGGCGTCTTCAGCTAAGGACTGATAACAGGCTGTTATGAGTCTACTTCGAACAAGCCGAGCTCAAAAACTTTGTTTATTCCCTCCTGGAATAAGTTTATCTTGAAGTCAGAGGCCTGAAGCTGACATATTCTCTGATGACCAACGCGGAAGCCAGGAGACGTTGAAACGTAAACTAAAACCAGTTTTGGACGTGCTGGGACTAAAGGACTCTGTGCATCTGAAGGCTGGTGTCTTCCCTCTTACCGGGCGGTCGTCAAAAGGTAAAGGAGCTGTTTACAAAACGTACCTGGATTTTAGCAGAAGTCTGATGGGAAGTGTCACTCTGGTCTCATGCTCAGGATAATGTTCTTCTTAAATCTTTCCTCCTATTTCTTTTCCCTCTCAACCTAAGCTGGAAACTATATTTTAAGCTGAAATGCCCCTCAGACTAAATATGTGTAACATCTAATATTTATGTCTGTTGTGTTGAATTCAAGTGTGCTGACGTATTTGAATTGAAAGAAAGTGAAATCATGTCAATCAAGTGTAATGGTGTTAATTTAGTTGATTTATTTTAAATAAATGATAGTGTCTCTTTGACATATCAAACTAAGTTAACGTGTCCATTGTCACTTAATGGCTCTGTTTATTTATCCATCATAAAGATCACAGAAATATTGGGTAAACTGAAAAAGAAGAGAATCCGTGAATTTACTATTCAATCTGAATAAGTAAATTAATTAAGGTAAAAAGGAGGTCAGTATTAAACTGACCCCCTTTAACCCCTTTACATCTGGTGGCCTCGTATCGGCTTCTAAAAGTTTATTGATAAATCTGTGGTCTCAGTCATGAACTGTAACGTCATGTTTGCATAAAAGGATCCAAGTTTTAAACTCTGAGGATAATAATTTTGGCTGGAAGTGTTCAAAGCAGGCAGATTCTGCGTGTTTTTATCATTTGAGGCTGAGGGATTGTTATTCGTTTCAACACTGCAAGCGCTGTTGGATGCATTCAGGTGAAGTTTTTGTCAGCCGTAGTCTGTGGAGGTTCTGGTCCTGGTTCGGTCCAGTTCACGCAGACTCCTGTACAAAGCTTTGTTTGACCGCCGAGTCATAGTGCCTGGAAGCTAATTTAACATCTACAAGATTGCTGTTGTGGTATTTTTACATTTTAAAGAAGGTCGAAGCAGCATATACTGTTAGAACGTGTCGGTTAGTGGTTCGTGAAACCCGAGTTCTGCTCCTTTAACGTGGACGGAACCGACCTTGAGTGACTCCGTGAGAGTCCGTGTTGTTCAACAGCTGCAGTGCTGGGTTACTGAGCGTGACTAAGTTGGCCTGTCTAGATGTGCGCCGCATGTTTCAGCATTTTGGGAAGTTAAATTGTAGCGTTTGAGTTGTTTTTAAGAGTCTATGAAGTTGTATTCTGTTGTGCTAAGCTAACGTTAAGAAGACGTGTCTCATGTCCGTTTATGAGCTGTGATTGGATGATACGAGTGCTGTGTGCTGTGAATCACTCTTGTAGCGAACGCTGATTCGCTGTTGTGTGCTGTCAATCACTCTTGTGGCGAACGCTGATTCGCTGTTGTGAGCTGTCAATCACGTCGCACGCCGTTGCGACCAGCCCACTTTGTCGTCATTTCCGGCACGACATTGGTCGAAGGTAAGGATCTACATTCGCCATGTATGCTTGTAGAATGAACTACTGACGCTGTGATTGATTTGTTGACGCCACGTATGTTGTAGCGAGCTCCGCCTCGCAAGCACTGAAGCTGGTGACGCGCTACGCACGCTGCGTTGGCCCGCCCATTTTTGTCGTCACTTCCAGGTGCCGCACTTTGAGTGACAGGTCACACTCGCTGGTTCACACTCGTTCACACACGAACACACACTTAAACACTCATCTGAAGCCATCAACCCTGTCTAGCAACATAAACTTGTCTCTGACAAGAACGCGGTTCGAGCAATTATCACGTTCTTACTGAAAACTAACCCTAATAGGTTGTTTTCTTTCCATGTACTGATTTAAACTCAGTCGCTTCGTGATAACATACTCGACGCTGCCCCCTGCTGGACGTTAATAGATGAGTTTTCTCTCAACACCTCATAAAGTCAGCATTTTTTATGGTGAAAATTACCAGCTTTAAAATTGTTCTGTACACAAACAAAAAATCCTGTTTATTTTAAATAAAGAATTTTTGAATAACAGAGGTACAGACGAACAATTGATGCTCATTTTAAATACTGAAGAGATTTAAAATAACACTCAAAAAGCATCTTTTATTTGATTTTTAGATTAAATAAAATAAATTAAAAAAATGATGGAGAACAGAGAATTTCCACATTAAGCTCTTCACATCTCTGAATTTTAAACAGAATTGGTGTACACTGTACACTTTTAGTTAAAAATTGCATTTTTAACGTTTTTCTGTGTAAAATTAATGACTCCAGTTTATTTTAAATACAAAATTCAAAATAAACAGAAAGCATCTGCTGACTTGATTTTCACAAAAAATCAAAACAAAGATAGCAGAACAACTTTGAGGATGTCAACAGACAACAAATTGATAAAAGTCACTGATTTTTATTTGGAATGCCATCTGTCATGTTATGCTAAGCACACAAACACCTCCAGTTTATTTTAGATAAAAAATATTTAAAATAAACAGGTAATCCATTTTTCACTCCTGATAACTGTCAAAATACAGCAAAACAGTTTAGCCAAACTGCAATACATCTTTTTTAAGGCATAATGGAGCAGCATTCTGGGTACATTTTAGTGTGAACAATGTATTTATTTCGAATCTTTTAAATAGTGTTTGAGTAAGTAAAACGGACGTCATGCTTGGGTTAGTTAGTAACTGTTGTTGAAAAATAAGTTATATTTTAAAGTTAACACTGCAAAAAGGCATTTAACTTTTACAATTCATTTGAGGGTAAAACCTGAAGAAGGTACCTATGAATAGAAATACTTTTTACACAGTGAAACACTTAAACCAGACAGCTGATTAGTTTGATTGACTCAGTGCTGCATTAAAAGTGAAGATTTATTTGCACACATTAAAATTCGAACTGTCTTATTGATTTTCACAAAAAATCAAGTTAAAGATGGAAGTTCAAGACGGTACGCGTCCAAGGCTCATACAGTATGTGCCTCTAGAAGACCCATACATCAGAGGGTACCAAGAGGAACCCCGGAGCCATGAACTTGCTCCCCCTGCACCTTGCACAGAGGAAAAATCTTTCTCATTGTGTGGTGACTACTCAGCTGCCCGAAATGTCTTGCAGAGAAACGATGAACATCCATATTTTTTCTTTGCCAGAATTTTGAAGGCGTATATAGGTGACATGATGGAACCTGACCTGGAAGAGCAGACGCTTTTCAAATCTGTTTTCAGGGATAATCTAATCCCTGATGTTAGATTCGAGTTGCCATGGAACTTGGCCTGGGGTGATTTAGAAGCAACATCTTTGAATGAAATAGTAGAGTGTGCTGCGGATGTCTTTGCAGCTAACATGCTAGCCAAAACACCCTTACAGGTGTCCCCGAATGAAGCGGTCAAATCCCACTCGCTGGAGCTAGAAGGGACAAGTTCATCAACTCCCTCTCCTAACAAAGGCGAAAAGAAACAGACCTTTCAACCTGACAAACCACAAAGTGGGGGTATCCGCTGGAGAAAGAAGCCAAAATGGTTCAGATCGAACCAGATGGGTGAAAACCAAGGTCAATCGGTGGGTGGACTTCAAAAGAAATTGAAGGATGGGGACCTATACTCATGTAACTATGCGTTGTCCCAACAGACACCCCCGAGCCTTGGAACTGCACCTCCCGCGCCTCGAACTGAACAGTTCGAAACAGGCAAAGAGTCACGAATGTCCCGGAATAATGGCCCAACACCTCTATGCTCGGAAGAGACAGAGGAAGTAAGTAGTTTGTCAGTAGATTTGAATGTTACTGTGCTTGACCAACCTGTTACAATGAGTGGCATTATCATTGATAATGACACTATCAACATTGACCGACCTGGAGCGATGTGTAGCACTGTCTTTCACAAGACCTCAGCGCACGCTACTACCAACATTGCCATGGATGTTGACAGCAAACCAATTGCTGACACACAACAACATCCTGAAGGTCATGATGCTGACAGCCAACAAGATGCTGACAGTAAACAAGATTACACAGCCAGAGTCACACGTGAACAGAAACGTGGACAAAGACCTGTGAGGTTTCTGTGTAACTTTATGCAAAGGGGGGTGGCTAAGAAAGCCTACCTGCCCATCACACTGGAAGGTGTCCTTGAGCGTGAAGCCCTCCTGGATGGCAGTTCTGATATAACTATTATGTCGGCCAAGCTGTTCGAGGAGCTGAGGACCGCCGCCAACGGTGTTGACGGGCAAATACCCTTTGAGGAATGTGCTATTGAGCTACAGGGTCTCGCAGAGACGAGAACAACCCTAACAGCCATAGCTATGGTTCACATGCAGATTGGCAAAACGACACTACACCACCCAGTGTATGTGTCCACACTTGACTCATTCCCATTTCTGGTTGGCCAAGACTTTATAAACCGTTTTGAAGCGATTATAGATTATGGTCAACAGGAAATGTGGGCAACAGTGAGAAAACCCCTGCCAATAAAAGTGCCTCCTCGTTGTGGTACAGACTGCCTAACCGCAGGTACCGCAGTGGCCACGAGGGACTCCCCAACCGTGGTCACAAGCCCGGTAAGTGAACCTTCAACTACAGATGAGACAGTAGAGACTCAACAGTTGGACCAGACTCTGGCCCGACAAGAGAACCTCCTCTGCGAGCTGACACAGTCAGCACTCACTGAACACTACCTACCACAGGTAGTGAAAGGTGTTGAGATCCAAGGATCCTACACCGAAGAGGCTGTACTGTCCTATGGGACAGGTAATTCAGCTATCAGCCAAGCTTTCGATGAAACCTTGGTTCAAGGACATGTGAGTCCTGGAAGTGGCAGTCCGCGACATGCTGACAGTCACTTGGATTTCAGTGTCACAGATTTTGAGGACCCCTCCTCCAACAAAAGGGGGGTGTACTCTCACTCTCTACCACAGGTAGTAGACTGTGTGGAGGTCCGAGGATCCCACACCACAGACGCTGTACTGTCCTCTGGGACAGGTACTTCAGCCATCAGCCAAGCTTTCGATGAAACCTTGGTTCAAGAGCTTTTGAGTATAGGACTACTCAGAGATGACATAGTTCTTACAGACTCAAAGAGCACCTCTTCAGTCATGAAGTGGGAAGACACACATCACAACGACAGTGACGCACCGCGGTCTGACCAGTCAGACACACCAGCGACTGCGCCGACAGTTGTGACACACCTGAATTACGCAGAAAGAGGTAAACGTACGGAGAAACGTTGGCCGAAGCCTATGAGGTTCCTGTACAAGCTTCCCGATACACTGCGTGAACGGCTTAAACCAAACCATGGCATCTTAACTCGTGCCCAAGGCCTTGACAATCTCAAGGTCCCCACCAATCTCAAAGAACTACAAAGTTTTCTTGGCGTGTGTAACTACTCGAACCAGTTCATAGAGAACTATGCAGACCTTGCAAAGCCACTGACTGAACTCCTAAAGAAAGACGTCCCATTTGTCTGGACTGACAAACAGCAGCAGGCAATGGACGCTCTTATAGACAGGATCAAGTCAGCCCCATGTTTAGTCTACCCAGACTACAACAAAGAGCTTTACTTGGAAGTGGGCTTCTCAGCTCGTTGCATAAGTGCTGGTCTGTACCAAATACACGACAGAGACAAACGTGTAGTAGCCTACGCCAGCAAGACGATGGCAGGACCCGAGTTGAGATTCTCAGACTGTGAGAAAGCTCTACTGACCACAGTGTGGGCAGCAGAACATTTCTCCGGCTACATTGGTGGACAGAAGATCGTTGTGGAAACACAACACCAGCCAGTGACATTCCTAAACAGCCAACGCATCAGAGATGGTGTGGTAACAAACTCACGTGTTGCAACGTGGCTCATGGCGCTTCAAAGTTTTAACCTAGACATACGTTATGGTCAAAACAAGAAGTCACATCTGGGGACAGACTTGGCACTCTGCCAAAAGTGTACACAAGATGTACCAGCGACCCAGCCGTTGGCTGAGGAAAAAACCCCTGTGACTGAAGACCCGAACCACCACTTCTTTGATGACAATATCTGCAAAGATATGACAACATTGTACGTGGATGGATCTTCATTCCTCCGCGACAAAATCTGTAGGGCAGGTGTTGGAGGGGTCCTCCTCCAAGACCAAGAGCAGATCATTCAGCTACAAATTAGGCTCTCAGACTTCTCGGTACGCTGAGATTGTCGTGATCATGATCCTAATAGCTCTCCAGATGGTAGTAGAACGCTCCATCAAGACGCTAGTCATCTGCACTGACTCTAACTATGCTCGTTTGAGTTTCGCTTGTCACCTCGCTGTGTGGAAACTGAACGGTTTCCTAACAAGCGACAGAAAAGTGGTCAAACACAAAGAGCTTTTCATAGCGTGTGATCACTTGGTGACATCACACGACTTACAGATCTACTGGAAGAAAGTTCCAGGGCATTCTAGAGTCCCAGGCGATGACAAGCACTACAATGACATTGCAGACTCCTTAGCCAAAGAAGGAGCCGACGAAGGTCCTCTATGGTCCTTCGACCCCTCCTGGTTAATCGAGACTCTGCCAACACAACCTTCAGTCAGAGTTATGGCAGTCACACGTGCACAGGCCGCAGCCAGACCTGCTGACAACGCAGTCTCTGTACGACCTGCACTGACTGACCCAGACATCATCCAACTACAGAAGTCGGATCCTGCTATCAACTCCATGATACTGTACCTGACTGATCCGAACAAAAATAGTCCGTCTAAAGACGACCTGGATTCCGATCCAGACCTTAAGGTCCTTTATCAGCTGCGCAAACAGCTAAAACTAATCAAGGGCATCTTAACTTTCGCTCATGGACCAACGTCCTCACCTGTGTTCGTGGTTCCCCATGACCAAAGGGGGGTAATGTTAGTCCATGCCCATGATCTCCCGTCCGCAGGACACAAAGGAGATAAAGCCACGCTGACGGCATTAAAACAAATTGCCTATTGGCCTGGAATGAAAAAGGATGTCAAGGACTACATTGAAGGGTGCGTGGTCTGTGGCCAGTTTCAGCCAACCAGACCACTTCACAGAGCACCACTGCAAAGCAGAGGCATTGCATTCCCATGGTCTGACCTCCAGATCGACTGGGTTGGACCACTCACTAAGAGCTCTAGAGGAAATAAATATTTTCTCACGGTAACCTGTGCATTTACCAAATGGGTAGAATGCCTACCAGCTCCTAACGACACAGCACAAACAACTGCTATGTTGTTAATGAATCATATATTCTCAAGGTTTGGACTTCCCCTTCGGGTGAACTCAGACCAAGGTACACACTTCACAGGTGAAGTGATGAAAGAACTGTGGAAGACGCTAGGCGTCAAGGCCAACTTTCATGTCGGCTACCACCCACAGGCTTCAGGCCAAGTAGAGAGAGCAAACAGAACTGTGGTGAGTATTTTGAAGAAATACGTGGCTGCAAACCACAAGGACTGGGACGTGAAACTCCCTCTGGTCCTCATGGCCATAAGAGCCACTCCACACACATCAACTGGCATCTCTCCCTTCGAGATGATGACCGGTCGACAAATGACTCTCCCTCTACACCTGTTGTACCAACCAGGCGACGCCGCCATGGCGACAGCCTACACTACACAACAATACATGAAAGATTTGAATGTACACCTCAGAAACACTTTTGCTTTCGCCCAGAAAAACCTGGAAAGGTCCGCTGAAGGACGCAAGGCGTACTATGACCAGAAGGCCTCTCACAATGAACTCCAAGTGGGAGACAGAGTCTGGTACTATACGTTCGCCCCAGCAACCGGGAAAGGAGAGTCCGGGACCGGAACTCTCGCCCGCAAACTAATGCCCAGGTGGACTGGACCTCATCTGATAACAGACAAAGTGTCCTCAGTCGTCTACGAAATCAAAATCAGCAAAGGCCGCAAAGAGCCAATTGCTAAATGGGTACATCGAAATCAGATCAAACCTTACAAGGCGTTCAATGACTCCACAAAAGACAAAGATCTCACAAACTCACCGACTTCATGGGATAATAAGGTCGTCCAAACACAAGTTAGTAAATAAACTAATCAGGTTTAAACTACCGTATTTTCCACCCTATAAGTCGCATTGTCCAATTTGAACTTAGAAACGCTAAGCCTAAAACCCACAACAAAAAACTAACCTTAACAACCGTTTAAATCCACGAGATTTAATTTGACCTCGGTCATAAAGTTGAGACCTGTTTTTCTTGTGTGTTGCACTTTGGAATCTGACGACAAGAGTGTGTCGAAGCAGTGAAACGTTGTTTCCTTGTTGTTTAGTCATTACTGTTGTCATTAGTTGAGATACTGTTTGGTTCTGAACACTCCCAGCCAAAAAGGTTTTGTATTAACATGGGTTAATGAATGATATGGATTTAACTATGCCAACATGCAGTTCGTTTTGTTAAAACCCAATCGTCGAAGAGTCAATGTAGTTTAAAGCTACTTAAGGTACAATAAACTACACTGGTCTCATAATTTCTAAATTGAACCGATTCGATCGTTTCTATTCTAGATTGTCTATTTATTTTGATGAGTCTCGCCATAGACTTCAAAATTTATTAGGAATACCAAATCCTACGTCGTTCGTCTAAAAGACAACAGACATTTAGATCAAACTATATTTCATTTTTATTTTAGTTTAACCTAAACTAAGTAATGAATGGAGGAATAGTTTGGAATTAGAGGCCTTCGTTACAGAAGCCCTCCAAAATTTTATAGGTACAGATCCCTATATCTAATTTTACAGAATTGATCCACCCCTTAATTGGTAATTGTAGCTGATCTAAACCATGATAGCTTACATACCAGGTGCATATAGGTAAGGCTTAATGTAAAATCCCAATCATAAGCCCACCTTAAAAAACCACATAATTGCATGACACATAGAACCAGAGTGGCACTGACTGGAAACCAACCAGCCACCAACCATCGATGTGGGGACCTGCAGCTCCAACGCTTGGTCTTCAACCTTCATCCAAGGGTCGCCTCCTCTGCGTCAATCGAGGGATCCCCTCTACATGCTGATTATGAAAACAATTGTTGCTGATCAATCAACAAAACTAATCGTTGTGGATTTACTGCTGTGGAATTACCGCTGTGGATTATAAGACTTTGCTTTCCAAGGGATCACAGACTTTGTTTTCCAAGAGTTAACAGACTTTGTTTTCCAAAGGATTAAAAGCTTTTCGCAATGGGATTACCTCCGAACAGTATGAAATTTCCAAAACTTTATGGGATTATAATTTTTGATTTTTCTTTTCCACTTGCTGGATTACTTCAAGATCAAAGACAGTTCAAGGTTTCCTTTCGTGTTGGACCCCATCCCCAAGGACTGGCGATGGCTTCCAAAAGGGGGGAGATGTAGTGGACATGACCTTGTCCACTTTTAAGACACCTGTGTACTTTTGAACTGTCCAGTGATGACCTTTACTGACCTCTCAGTGAAGCAAGACATTTACTACAAAATCATTCATTTAGCTATAATCTGATAAATATAGTCACCAAAAGAGACTATTTCTATCTTTGATTTGATCCTAATGTGATCAAAAGAATAACTTTTGTCATTCTCATGATGGTGCTTTTAAGCTGTGTTATTCTGTGAGAGTTAAACTGTGTCCACTGCTGTGTTAAAGGGAAATATCGGGTCACAGAGACCCGACTGTTCTGTTTAGAAATAAGAAGACAGTTTAATCAGTTGTTTTTCATTGAACAAGGCTCCAGCTTTCTCTGTCTGTTCCTAAACAAATCTCCCTCTGCTGCTGCTTGTTAACCTTGGGTTTGATAAGACAAATGAACTCCTCGACTGGTCCTTCCTTAAGTACTAGTCTAAGCTGTGCTGAAACGCTTCAGAGAGTTGCTGGGAACTTCCAAAGAGATGTGAACTTTCCCAAGAGCTGGACACGTGTGGTCAAGAGCTAACGACCGGCGTCTTCAGCTAAGGACTGATAACAGGCTGTTATGAGTCTACTTCGAACAAGCCGAGCTCAAAAACTTTGTTTATTCCCTCCTGGAATAAGTTTATCTTGAAGTCAGAGGCCTGAAGCTGACATATTCTCTGATGACCAACGCGGAAGCCAGGAGACGTTGAAACGTAAACTAAAACCAGTTTTGGACGTGCTGGGACTAAAGGACTCTGTGCATCTGAAGGCTGGTGTCTTCCCTCTTACCGGGCGGTCGTCAAAAGGTAAAGGAGCTGTTTACAAAACGTACCTGGATTTTAGCAGAAGTCTGATGGGAAGTGTCACTCTGGTCTCATGCTCAGGATAATGTTCTTCTTAAATCTTTCCTCCTATTTCTTTTCCCTCTCAACCTAAGCTGGAAACTATATTTTAAGCTGAAATGCCCCTCAGACTAAATATGTGTAACATCTAATATTTATGTCTGTTGTGTTGAATTCAAGTGTGCTGACGTATTTGAATTGAAAGAAAGTGAAATCATGTCAATCAAGTGTAATGGTGTTAATTTAGTTGATTTATTTTAAATAAATGATAGTGTCTCTTTGACATATCAAACTAAGTTAACGTGTCCATTGTCACTTAATGGCTCTGTTTATTTATCCATCATAAAGATCACAGAAATATTGGGTAAACTGAAAAAGAAGAGAATCCGTGAATTTACTATTCAATCTGAATAAGTAAATTAATTAAGGTAAAAAGGAGGTCAGTATTAAACTGACCCCCTTTAACCCCTTTACAAGGTTTAGACATGAAATACACCGGACATGTTCCACACAGAATTTATTTCTAACAAAGCCCTCCACATAGTCCTGATCCTGTTCTCTGAAGGTCCATCAGTATTTCAGTCAGGCTGAGGTCCTACACCTGGACTGGACCGTTGCAGCACCTTGGTTCTGTTACTTTTTATTTGTTCTGTTGTAGAACGGATGCTGCTGAGATCATAGTCCTGTTGGACCCAGTTTTGTCCAAACTTCAGCTTTTGGACTGAAGGACTCATCTGACTCCAGAACCCTTTGGTCTACAGAGGAGTTCCTGGTCCATTAAAGAGCCCAAACCATTAGCCCTCCACCACCGTGCTGACAGATGGGAGGAGCTGTTTGATACAGTGCATTCTGGGTAAACATGTGTTCTCATGTCTGGTCTTAGTCCAGAGGTTTTGTGGTTCCTCTAGATCAGGGGTGTCAAACTCACTTACAAAAGGGGGCCAAATTTAAATTAAAAAAAGCTAACTAAGGGCCAATTTCAGAAGCTACATGAACTCAAATCAGATACACAACATCTTTTCTTGGTCACTGGTTCCTCAAGAGTTTGATTGGTCTCATTTGATGTTCTCTGCTGTGCTTTTGACATCATAATCAAAGATTCCTTAAAAAATTCAAGAGATAGAAATATTTTACGTTTCACATATCATCTTGGGGGCCAGATAAGATGTCAGCGAGGGCCACATTTGACCCCGGGTCTTGAGTTGGACACATATGCTCTAGATGATGGTGAACCTGCGGTCTGAAATGCTCTCTGTAGAACGATGGACTATGAATGACTTTGACCCTTCCCAGGCTGCTTCTCCAAAGCCATTGCTGATGTCTTTCCTCCTTGGTGTTGTGCTAACACACGCCTGTAGGCTCCAGAGCAGAGCAGTAGAAGCTCCTGGTGAAGATCAAGCAGCAGTTCCACATCCTGAACCTCTGAGGTTCTGTGGAACCAGTTTTTGATCCAACACCGTCTGCTGTTTGGATGAACTTCTGAAGGATAATGACACGCATTGTTGTTTATTTTTCTTTATGCAGTGTTGTTTACACATGTTGTTGATTACATGAGTTGTTTACGTGTTATTTGTTGTTGCTTATTTGTTGTTTGTGTGTTATCTGTTGTTGTTTACGTGGTAATCTGTATTAGTTTATGAGTTGTTATTTAACTGTTGTTGTTTACATGTTATTTACATGCCGTTATCTGTTGTTTACATGTTGTTGTTTACGTGTGGTGGTTATCTGTTGTTGTTTACATGTCGTTATATGTTGTCAATCAATCAATCAATCAATCACCTTTATTTAACCAGGTAGAGCCCGTTGAGATCGAGATCTCTTTTACAAGGGTGACCTGGTCAAGTGGTCAGCAGCACACGTCACATTGGCAATAGGCATTTGCACTTATCAAAAGAAAATAAAGAAAACTACAATCACAGTAAACAGATGTTGACAGTTCAAAACCAACAGGATATGACAGATTTCTATATACATTATATACAAAACAAGCAGACAGACCTCGGTTGGGTAAATAAAGTTAAAAAAATCAACAATGACATGTATATTGGATAAGTAATGGTTAGAAACATCTGCAATGGTCAAGTTTCTTGATGACATTTTCTACTACGGTTGACATAAAGGATCCAGGAGAGATGAATGTTGATAGTTTCAGATCTTTCTGTAAGTTGTTCCAGGCTGAGGGGACGGCGAAGCTGAATGCTCTTTTTCCTAGTTCAGTTCTGACAGGAGGAACTGACAGGAGGACTTAAGCCCCCAATATACCTGTTTCTTTTGCCTCACGCCGCTCGGCGCCGTGGGAGCGCCGCGGCAGAAGCCTTTTATAGTCTGTTTAGTTCTCGCGTTAATTCTCGCGTTTTTCGCTCCAAATTCTGGACGTCATTTCCTTGCCGTCGTCATTTCCTTCGTCATTTCCGGTAATCTGTACACAACATCCAAAATGGCTTCGTTACATGATCAGGAGGAAGAAGAGCTAGTTTGCCTGTTGTTACTTTTACGAAACCGTAAGAGAAGAAGCAGAAGATGGTACGTAAGGCCATTAAATGAGACCAGGGATGAAGAAGGAGAATATAATACGTTGGTTAGGGACATGCAGATCATGGACAGCGAGAAGCATTTCGAATATTTTAGAATGGCTGCGAGCAAGTTTGACGAGCTAGTTGGGCGGTTAGCACCGTTTCTTGTCCATCTGGGTAGCCATCGCTTTCCTGTCAGCACAGCACAAAGAGTTGCAGTCACGCTGCGCATCTTGGCGACTGGCTGCTCGGAGCAGAGTGTCGCTGCCAGCTACCGCCTGGGCACAACAACTGTGTCAAGAATAATGTCAGAGGTGAGTCGTGGAATAAACAAATGGAATGTTTTAGCTGTGATTTGGACAGATGTCTACAAGTGAAGTCAGCAGCACATGAACTAGTTGTTTATATAAATGTATATAAAGATATATATATATATACAATTATATATTTTGTATGTATAAATAAATTATATATATATATATGTATATGTATCTATATATATATGTATATATCTATATATATATATATATATAAAACATAAAGTAAATATATATATATATATATATATATATATATATATATATATATAAAATTTAGTTTATGGTAACAGTAAAAGCTTTACATTCCAAACTTTTAGCTGATTAAATTAATTAAGACTATTGTAAATGCCTGTTCTTCATTCTAGTGCGTTACATATATGTAAAAATGTATTTCAGGTATGTCAAGCCATTTGGACAGCTCTTCAACCGGACTTTGTAGCCCTCCCCTCTGGCCATCAGTGGACTGCAATTGCACGTGAATTCTGGGAAATCTGGGATTTTCCTAACCTTTTAGGTTGGTTCGTTTGTCTTTCTGTCTTTGCATTTTGTGAACCTATATTTGATTCATGCACTTATTAGAACTATAAATATCTAAAAATACTGAAATTACTATTTGTTATCAGGAGCAGTGGATGGCAAACACATCAGGATTCGTTGCCCTCCGTCATCTGGGAGTGACTTCTTTAATTATAAAGGAACACACTCTCTCGTCCTTCTGGCTGTTTGTGATGCACATTACCGATTCACGATGGTGGATGTCGGTGCATATGGGCGTCAGAGTGATGGCGGCATCTTCCAGGAGAGTGTGTTTGGGCAACAGCTGTTGAACAGTACCCTTGGTATTCCACCACCTGATGTCCTACCGGGGACCACAGTCAACAGTCCGCATGTGTTTGTGGGGGATGCTGCTTTTCCACTCCATGAAAACCTCATGCGACCATATCCAGGTAAGATTATTAAAAAAAGATGACGCTGTATTGGTGTGATACAGCGGAGCTAGGAGAGAGAGTTGAAGTAGTCTGTATTCACCTTTGTGAACGAATAAAGTTAACATTACTACTTCTATTATAATGACTGTTATGACTGTTCTATGATGTTTTTGTTGCTGAACTATCTTAGAGACCTTTATTGAATGGCCTTTATATATGTTTTTTTTCTTCTTTCGGCTTTTCCCTGCGTTAGGGGTCACCACAGCGATCTAGTCACACGAAGATTTGTCAGTTTGTTTTTACGCCGGATGCCCTTCCTGACACAACCACCGAGCAACCACAGCCCTCTGTGTGGAGCAGAGAGCTGATATCTAGGGTTGCCGGGGGAGCAGATGGTGTGGGTTAAGGGCCTTGCTCAAGGGCCCAGAGTGGGGCAGATGAGGGTGGAGACAAGTTTGACCCCTTCACTTATCCCACCCACGTCTTTCATGTTGTCGGTACCCGGGCTTGCACCGGCGACCTTCCGATCACAAGCGCACCTTCTTAACCTCTGCGCCACCACTCCCACTAAATGGCCTTTAGATATATAAATATATATATACAGTATGTATATATATTATAATGTACATATATATATATATATATACACATATATATATACATACATATATATACATATATATATATAATGTGCATATATATGTGAATGAATCTGTAAAGTACTCTTAACTCTTGTTTTTTTTTTACATGATCTAAATAAATAAACCAGATTGAATTAATGTTATTAATTTTGATATTCTTTCATGCACAGGCTCAAATCTGGAGGAAAGGAATCTGGTTTACAACTACCGTCACAGCAGGGCTCGGAGAACAATCGAGAACGCTTTTGGCATCTTGTCATCCAGATGGAGGATCTTTGGCCGGCCCATGGAATATGTTCCATCAAAAACAGTCCATGTAGTGAAAGCATGCGTGGCGCTCCACAACTGGCTGACGTTCAATGACGACCGCAGGCAGTACATCCCTACCAACTTTGTTGACACCGACACGCCATCAGGAGACATCTTACCAGGTAATTAGGCACACACTCACACATATATGTACAGTTTATACCGTAGCTCCTCTGTGCAGTATAATACACCCCACCCACTCTAACAATTTCTTTTCTTGTTTACCATGCGTATAGGAGAATGGAGGCGGGTTGCAGCAAATGACCCGGAGACTCCATTAAGAAGAACTGGCCCCACAAGGAGTGCTGGAAGAACTGCCTATGCAGTGAGGAACAACCTGCGCGACTTCTTCTCATCACCAGATGGTGCAGTGCCCTGGCAGCAGGCCACAATTAGAAGAGGAAGGTTGAATGTCTGATTACCTATCAATAAATTGATAACAACACTCATGTGTTTATCATTTTGCTTGTACAAAAATGAACATTTCCTTTAAAGTTGATTACTTTGTGATTTGCAAACAAATAACACATGCTGTATGTAAATGGGGAAAATTTGAATTATCTAAAGCTTAATTCCCATGTGAACCATAAAAAAACACCATACACATTTTAGAGCAAATTACTCTTTAATAACACTTGTGAAAAACACATCTAAAGAGTAAAACTTCTAAAATCATCACATCTAAATAGTAAAACTTCTAAAAAACATCACATCTAAAGAGTAAAACTTCTAAAATCATCACATCTAAATAGTAAAACTTCTAAAAAAACATCACATCTAAAGAGTAAAACTTCTAAAATCATCACATCTAAATAGTAAAACTTCTAAAAAAACATCACATCTAAATAGTAAAACTTCAACAAAACAAATCATCACATCTAAATAGTAAAACTTCTAAAAAAATCATCACATCTAAATAGTAAAACTTATACAAAACAAAACGACACATCTAAATAGTAAAATTTTGAAAACAACACTTCTAAATACTAAAACTTTTAACAAATAACACTTCTAAGAAAAATAACTTCTTGTAAACAAAAATAACTTCAATTGTAATCAAAAAGCTGTACGGGTCATAGGCTTATGACAACGTACAAAACATTACAATTGCTCCAACAAAACATTACAATTGCTCCAATCTGTATGTTGGCTGGTGTGCATATTCTTGTTCGAGATTATATGTAAACTCGTACAACCGAAGTCGTGCTTGTGTTTTGTATTCGGTTGGAATTCTTCTTAAAATGTCAGCTATTGTGGTACTGAAACGTGCGTCCTCGTCGTCTCTGCGCTGATCAAGTGCCTCAAGCCTCTGCATTAAAGCGGTCTCCGCTGTTTCAGTCCATCGCCTCTTTCTTCCCTGCTTTGGGGTGTTGGTGCCAGGTGCTGATGACTGCCTAGGGGCAGGTGGGGCAGTAATCTCACTGGAGGGAGCTGGTTGTACTGTAGATGGTGAACAGTGGTTTGATCTGCTGTTGCTGGCGCAGGCTGGTGAAGGAACCCGACGGGCTGGTGAAGCGACCCCACTGGCTGGTGAAGGGACCCCAATGGCTGGTGACGGGACCCCACATGCTGGTGAAGGGACCCCACATGCTGGTGAAGGGACCCCACATGCTGGTGAAGGCACATCACAGGATCCACAACTGTAGTCCTATCATGTACACAATATAGAGTGATTAAATGTTGATGGAAAAATCTTTATTACAACTGCATTTATAAATGTATGATTAATAATACAATTTTATTTAGTTTTAGTAGTTTGAAGACTTTAGGCTAGGTAATTACATTATTAAGTAGCTTAAATAAATACTTACTGCAGGCATGTTGGTCTCTGTGTCTCTGCATTTTATAAAACTGTCCAGCCAGGACAATATATAAATAATCGCAGGGACACCTCCAGAAGCACCATCCCCACTTTTTCCCTTCAGCTTTTTCTTGGCCCTCACGAATTTGTCCCTCAGGTATTTCCATTTCAGTTTACAAGCTGCGACGTCCACACCTACTGCCGCAGCCACTTCATCCCAGGAATTCTTCGTTCTTTGAACATCTTTATATTCTCGCAGCGAGGTATCATACAGATTTCTATGTTGTCGAATCTCCTCCAGTAGCCTCTCTTCGTAACTTGCCTCCATTTCTCTTGAGAAAAAGCGGGAAATGACGTCTGTGTGTAACACAAAAAACAGTTCGAGGTGAACACATTTCCGGGGACACAGTTCTGTACCGCCTATTGTGTGACGCCGCGCGAGCGTAGGCGTAGTAAAATTTGACCTTTGCGCGCTCGCGCCCGTGATCAAAGGCTTTTGCCGCGGCGCTCCCACGGCGCCGAGCGGCGTGAGGCAAAAGAAACAGGTATATTGGGGCCTTAAGACAGCGAAGCAACATATTTATGGATTTTCCACTTTTTTAGATTTGGACTGATGCGACTTATAGGCGGTGTGATGTTTATGGGATAAAATACGGTAGATGGTATAAATCTTGTCTGTGTATTTGTAATCGCATTTCTCAGAAAAGTGGACTGATTTTTATGAAACTCACAAAAATATATAATTTGGTTGATGTCTACAACTGATTTACTTTGCAGTTAACACAATTAAAGATGGCTCCTAAATCAATGATGATGACCTTGAAGATGACCTTAATCAGACTTCGTAAACACAAACATGGCTATACGTGCTTTAATTTTACAGATACTGAGCTAGAATTTGGTGTGGTAGTACCTGACTACCCATTATGAGATCTTTGCTTGAAACAGATGTAGTGGAACAGACCGTCATCTCTGACCATTGGGAATATGGTACGGTCAGTAAACTGACCACTACCTAAAATCCTACACAGAGACATTAGCTGTTGGAGTCAATCTTGTATGTCTGTTAGCAAAATATCAAATGAACCACTGGATGCATCTTAATGAAACTCAGAAAATAATCATTGGATGTGATTAACCTTTGGAGTCAACTCAATTTAGGATGTCTGACGCAGCTAATCGAGCATGTCCAGCACAAAAATGTCCACAACCCAGTTACTTTTACAAATATTAAGCTGACATTTGGTGTGGTAGTAGCTGAGAGTCATTCACAACACATGCCATATTTTCCGGCCTATAAGTCGCAGTTTAAAAAAAACTAATTTTCATGTCCTGCAACTTATACGGCAAAGCAACATATTTAGGGATTTTTCCCCATATTTTTAGACCAATTTTTGGCTGAGATATGACCGTTTCCATTCATTCTGACGAAAAAAATGAAGCAGTACCACTTTCGGCCTTTAGGGGTGCAGTACCACTTTCGGCCGCTAGGGGCGCAGTACCACTTTCGACCTTTAGGGTCCACTTACCGTTCACAGCTTATGTGTCCGACAGCAGACTCATCTGGTCGTACTTACTGTGTCGCAGCACGGCCTCCTGCTGTCTGGAGGTGTTCTGAACTACCGTTAGCTCAGTGTTTGACTGTTTGACTGTTAGCAAAATAGCTCAAGAACCACAGGACAGATTTTGATGAAACTTACAGAAAGTAATCACTGGGTGGACATTTACAACTGATTGGCTGTAGGAGATGTTTGAGCTAAAATTCGATTTATTTATAATTTATTTTCGCAGCGCGCGCACGTTTGGAAGACGTCAAAGCGCAACAATTTATATCCAGCTGATTTGACCATTACGTTAATTTTTAAAGGAAAAGTTCAGCTCAGAAACACTTTTGCTATAATGTCAGCTAACTAACATATATATTTTTTTTTACAAGGTGTATATCTTGTTAAATTTTAAAGAAATGAAGCGTATCCGCTCGCTGCGCCTGCACGTTTCGCAGCACCAACGTAGCGAAACTATTTTTTTTAATTCAGCTGATTTGACCAGTACGTGCATTTATTAAGGAAAAGTTCAGCTCAGACACATCTTTGCTATAATTTTCAGCAAACAAATAATTGTTTTTAAGTGTTAATCTTGTTAAAGTCCTACCGTGCACGCTCCTGTGGCCATTTCACAGCCAATCCATTTTGGGCAAAACACCGGCCCACATTTCCGGGTTGTCACCGCAGACGCTTAACATACGCGACGCGTCAGCGGTGACGCATAATAGATGCGACGTATACGGCGGTGCAACACGTTTATGGATTTTTCCACTTTATTGGACATAATTGGACTGATGCGACATATAGGGCGGAAATACTCTGAGCACGACAACTCACTTAAGGCCATTTTTTTTAGGTTTGGCCAAATCAGCTGTGTCTCTGTCATTTCACATAAAATGATGCTAGTTTAAAACTCGGGCATGAAAGCCAGTGGGTGATATGCATTCTTTTAGAGAATACTAGGTCTACATTACTTTAGTGTCAGGATGCTTGTTGTTTTTCAGCTTGTGTTCAGTAGTTGGTAGTTTGTTTTGAAAATGCTTTTGGAGCTCACTTTTTTTGTTTGTTTGTAGGATGACTCTAACTTCCTTTATCTGGGTGAAAGTCTTCGCGTGCCCAAACATCTCTACGAGCGCATTGCAGAAATAGCCGACTACAAGAAGTACGTTTCAGCGCTGCTGATGATGCTGTTCGACAGAAACACGTTGGCCACACACTGCCTTCAGAGCCGCAAGACCTCACTAATAGGAGAGGACAACCACAAGCCTGCGCTCCCACCGGAGATTTTAAAAGGCTTCCTGGGTAAGATCGAAGACACAAATCCTTGCTGAGTATCCGTGAACCTCACAGTTAAAGCGAAATTGCGGTTCTTTCCCTCAGAACACGTTGCGGGGAAGTTTGGCGTCGACAGCAACCTAATAAAAACCGCAATCCGCACAAAGTTGAACAACGAGGACAAGCTGATGAAGAAGAGGCTGGGCTTGAACAGAGCTGCCGTCGACAGAACCGTCTGCCATGACGCTTCGCTTCTGCTGAAAACTGAACCCATGACAAATGACCCCGACTTCTAGCTGGTCCACTTTTACTCACGTGCTTCTCATTTCTGATAGCGTTACGTAACGAGATATCCGTAGAGTTAGCTATTTTCCAACACTTTGTAGATTTTGTTATTATTTTTTAAACTTTGATATCCGTCTGTCCCCTGGATGTTTGACTTGGTGGTTGATGAAAATGTTCGTTTTACAGTTCACCGGTGAACGGTTTTAGCTTAACAAGTCCATAACATTAACCTGTTGACAAACATTTAATCAGATGTACTTTTATGTGTACAAGTAGGACAATTAAAACTTAATGTTGGTGAGAAACTGTGCATTGGATAGTTTGTTAGAATAAAAGTGATTCTTCCGTTTTAAGTATCTTTATTTTTTACATCTTGGATTAAAATGTAGATGATATGAGAGAAAATTTGCATTTGTTGTGAAATTTCGGTGAAAGTCCCGTGTGCTCTTGTGCATCCAACAGATGTCAGTGCTGAGCTTCATCCTGCCTCCGTCCACTCAGCCCACATGAAGCTTGTGAAGTGAAAAACAGCACAAAAACTACTTTATTTAATCTCGTGGGGAAAAAAAAAAGATGTGTGTGTGTGTGTGTGTGTGTGTGTGTGTGTGTGTGTGTGTGTGTGAAAAGGCAAACGGCAGTGTCCTCGTTCACGCGTGAAGAGAATACAGGATGGATAAAGGATGCAGTCTCTGCCACAGACTGACATGTGTCGTGTTCATGTCCGTGGATGGCGGTGGTTTGATGCGCTCATCTTCCCGTGAACAGATCTGAACAGTCAGCAGCTGCTGACTCCTCCCTCTGGACTCAGAGGCTCATCACCTCTGGCAGCATCAGCACCGCCCCGAAGCTTCACTGAAGACTTTCCTGTTTCCATCAGCAGTTTCACCGCAGCAGGAGGCGTTTGCACCTCTGGGAACAATCTGAGACAAACCCCAACCATGTGTTTTTATCTTTTGGGGGATGTTCAGTTTTACAAGAACTTTTTGGAGGATCGAGGCCTGTTCATAATGTAAGAATTTATATTTTGCTGCACAGTTTTGTAAACCTCAGTTATGTTCATGTTAATGTAGAGGTAGCGATAAAAAGGCTTTCAGATCAGTTCTGTGGTGTTGACAAAAACTAAACGAGTCGAATGCAAATTATGAAAAATTACGGGATTTCCAAATGTTTTAGGGAGATGAATCAATTTAAAGCCGTTTACAATTAAAGCAATAAAAAAGTGAGGCGTGTTATAAATCTGAGTCACTCTTTTGAAGAAATAAAACACTTGTAGACACATTGAAGTGAGTCATATTTATTCAAATGACACTGAAATGATGAGTCGCTAAGAAAAAGTTTTTCACCTATAAATGCTCACCATTTTAAAGAAAAAAAAAAACGTTAACTTTTTACTCCACTAAAATTCATTACACAGCATTTATTACATGCATTGAACATTTTACCCCAAAATTAATGTAAAAAAGATTCAACCAGTTTCTCGCAGACCTTCAGCTTCTGATGTCCTGGGAATCCTGGAAGATGCAGCAACGTTGTGAGCTTTTCACATACTTCAGTAATTAAAATAAATAAATCCAAATAATAAAAAAGTTGTAGAGGGGGGCGAGTAAAAATTAAATTTTAGGACATTTTTCCCTTCTCACTGGATTCATCTTGTTTAAACTGGAACACCTACCTACCTAACTTTTTTTGCAAGTTTTGGTGGCCGTTCAGGGTCAACTATAATTAACGTTTCATGTCATTTAGTCAAAAGTCAAAGTCAACTTTATTGTCAGATCTGCAATATGTACTGTACAGGACATACACAGGACCGAAATTGCGTTTCTCTCAGTCCCTCGGTGCAACAGTAAACATCTAAACATTGAAACACTGAAACATATAATAATAGACATAAGCATAAAATAGTAAAACTAACATTGTCCTGAGAATTTACATCTCATTCTGGCCACATAATTTATTGTTTAATCCGAAAAAGAAGAGAATCCGTGAATAATTGATGATAAGTTTGTGTCAGGATAAAACCTGCTCATCTTACATCTGGTGTACTGTACGCTTCAGTAAATTGACAGTACCTGTACCCCTACGCATATCACAATATGAATCTGTTATTTTATTTCTGTTGTTTTTATCTTATTTGAGCTTTAACCTAAAAATGATTGCTTTTAATGTTTTAACTTGCTTATAATAAAATAATTATTTTTGGACATAGCAAAGACAATGAGTTTCACTGAGACCTTGAGCTTCCTCTGATCAAGCTAAATCAGGTCTATTGAGCCTAAAAGACTTGCATTATGCATCAAAAGGTCTAATATGTTCCTTTTTTTAATGTAAAGAACACCAGGAGATCTGAACATGTGTAAAACGAGGACAACCTTACATAAGGATGCACATGTGTCAGTCCTCTTCCTGCTGGAAATGTCAGTCACTGCCCACTAGAGAAGATTACAGCTAAAGAGCATCAGTGGATCACTGGCAGGGGGTCCGCTCGTGTATTTAGGACACAAACACACCTATACCCGAGACTTGATTCTGATCATCAGCACAAGATGATCTGATGCAACGCACAAATATATCCAAAAGCCTGCACAGTCATGATGCACAGCTTCAGTGGTTTGGGCTCAGGGATGATCCTGGGATATTTCAATGAAGGGCAACACAAAGAACACACTGTACAGTCAGGGTGGTGATGGTTGTGCAGCTGGTCTGAAACAAGCCCACTCATTATCTTTCCTTTCCAAAGAGCAGAGACTGGATGAGAGTCGGTGCTCATGAATTATTCCAACTGATGTTTCCGCCTCATTAAAGAGAGTGTTTTTAATTGTCCCTCAAAATAATTCACACTTTTCTTTTACAAGTTTTCTTAATATTTAAGAAACAAGTCCCTCAGAGGTCGCCTACACATTGGTTGATGTGAGGAATCATCAGTGGGTAGTGATGATGGCCACACAGCTTAGAGTTGAGTTGATGAATGATCTCTTGTGTTGCTGTGTTTGAGTGCTGCACGCTCATGATGTCACAGTGATGTCATCGTGCTTATCTGAGCTCAGACCTGGAGTCTGACCATCAGTGAACGAAACGACGCGTTTCTCTTTTAACATGCTCTTTTAAACCAGATGTGTATTGTCAAGGGTTTTCAACAGAATCTTTGAAAGAGCCATTTATATTTTCACATTGAAGTGACAGTTCAAATCTCTTAAAGTGGGGTTCTGTGGAATGGTTGTGAACGATTAATATCTTACCTGTGCAATCTGAGGCACTTACAGTAATATCTTAATATTTCAACTTTGTAATGAAAAACTGACAGAGGTGTAAATGATATAAAATTGCAATTGCACTGGAGAAGTTTTGAGATTGGAGTCGTTTTAAGCCAACAGTGTTCAATCTTGGTCTACAGTAGCCACTAACTCAGTTTTTTCACTATAATGCTCATTTTGAGAGCTATTTGTATCAGGTAAAATATTGATTATACACAATATTTTCACATTAATTACTCTTTGAACAAAGGGTCACAAAAAGCATCTGTTCTTACTGAAGACCTGATGTAGACTTACTGCACAGCTGCTGTTTCTCACGATCTTATAAAACCTTTCAGAGACGTTCAACTTGCTCTTTTATTTCGTTTTCACCAACTGAAGCAGCAGCAGACTCAGCGTCTCTAAGACTAATCATTTGTTGACATCAAAAACATTCAGTCAAAATTTCATTCTGTCAGGTAAACACTGTAAAGAAGCAAAAAGCCCAATTTGACACAATTGATTGATTGGTCCAGTGTTGAGACGGAACAAATATCCCTTTAAAAGGATGATAAACCTCCTTGGGGCTGATAGTGTAAATTTTCTAAAACATCTTTTTCTTTTAGCCTCATCAACTTGAAGAATAGTATTGTATTTGAAAAATATGTTCATAATTAGTTTTCACTGAATCTAAATGATCCATCCATTATCTTTTACCCACTTCTTCCATTGTTGGGTCACGGGGGTCGCCGGTGCCCATGTCCAGCAATCACTGTGCGAGGGGCAATGTATACCCTGGACAGGTCACAAGTCCATCACAGGGACAGATAGAGACAAACGAGACAAACAACCATTCACTCTCTCACTCACACCTAGGGGAAATTTAGAGTTACCAATCAGCCTGACACGTTTTTGGTCTGTGGGAAAAAACCAGAGTACCCAGAGAAAACCCACGCATTCACGGAGAGAACATGCAAACTCCACCCAGAAAGGCCCCCGGACCGGAATTTGAACCAGGGACCTGCTCGCTGAGAGGCAGCAGCTCTACCAGTTGCGCCACCGTACTGCCCACAATCTAAATGATCAAAGAATAGTCTTCAAGTACCGTATTGTCCAGCATATAAGTCGCATCAGTCAAAAAAGCATGATGAAGAGGAGAAAAATATACAGGTATAAGTTGCAATTATTATGCGTCACCGCTGACCCGTTACGTTTATTATGCATTTGTTTAATGGTCAAAATAGCTTAATTTCACCTGGGTGGTGCAGCACCATCCATCCATCCATCCATCACAGCCGGAGCTGCGAGCTCTCCAGCGTTCCTCTGCCTTCACCAGCTGAGTGAAGTGAGTGGGCACAGGAGGATTTGCTGTTGCAGTTCTTTGAAATTTAAAGCGTTAGTCAAAAATTACATTATGAATATGGAAAAAAAGAATAGAAGTCGCTCTGGCGTATAAGTTGCAGGACTGACAAATCGATGCAGAAAATGTGACTTATACGCTGGAAAATACGGTAGTTTACCACGAGTACTTGTATGTAAGAGACTTTTTTTCTCTTTACAGGAGTGAAGAGTTGGATTTGATTTCCGAGCGACGCTTTGGAATATTCCCTGAATGATGCAGCGGAGTGGAGCACAGGTTTGTTCTTTGAAGGCTTTATTATGAATCATGGAGGAGCACAACGACACCAGCCCTGCTTGGGCACTGATGCCCTCTGCACCCCACAGACAGCTGGGCACTTGTCCCAACCCGCAGACTCACCTCAAAGACCTGACGGGCATGGTTTTCATGGTGACCTTAAATGTTCTGACGCTCCTGGCCAACACTGCTGTCATGGTGGTCGTCATCAAAGCTCCTCATCTCCGGAAGTTTGCCTTCGTGTGCCACCTGTGTGCCGTGGACCTGCTGTGTGCCACCGTGCTCATGCCTCTCGGCATCGTGTCTGGCTCTCCGTTCTTTGCCGCGGTGGTGTTTACCGTGTTAGAGTGCCAGGTCTACATTTTCCTCAACGTGATCCTCATAGCCGCTTCCATCTTCACCATCACGGCCATTAGCGTGGAGCGCTACTACTACATAGTCCACCCCATGCGCTACGAGGTGAAGATGACTCTGAAGCTGACTGCAGCTGTGACGGTGATGGTGTGGGTGGCCTCGGCCATTCTGGGCTTTTCCACGGTTTTTGGATGGCCGTCCTACGGCAGCCTGAGCTCCATCAGTGCTTCCCACTGCTCCCTCCACTGGAGCCGCAGCGACCACAGGCGGGTCTTCTCGGTGCTCTTCGGCGTTACCTGCTTCTGCTTGCCAGCTGCTGTGATTTTATCAGTCTACTGTAAAGTGTACAAGGTGGCCCGAGACGCAGCCCGGCAGCACGCACCTCTGCCACTGTGGACAAACAATCAACTGAAGCATTGCTCCGACTCCATCAGCAGCCGGACCACCATCATCACAACCCACAACGCCCCTCGCAGGATCACCCGGGATGCGCTTTTTGGCGGCAGTAAAGCTGCTCTCACTCTGGTGGTCATTGTTGGCCAGTTTCTCATCTGCTGGCTGCCGTACTTCGCCTTCCACCTCCGTCTGACACTAGAAGCAACACCTCACATACCTGATGATGTGGAGGAAGTGGTCACCTGGCTGGCATATTCCTCCTTCGCCATGAATCCTTTCTTCTATGGACTTCTCAACAGACAGATCAGAGAGGAACTCTTCAAGCTGCGGCGCTGCTGCTGCTCGACCCGCCCAGTGGAGCTGGCTGCTGTTTCCAGCCATGACGACTCAGGCCCCGAGAACTTCCTGCAGTTCCTCCACAGGACCAGCTGCACCTTTGAGACACGAGCCAGCTTGACCACACCCAGTCCAAGAAGTACTCTGGATCAAACCGGACAGACTGGTTTCAGGATCCCAGGTCAGATCCCAGAAGAGTTTGGTTAGATCTCAGTGTTGGGACAAAATAAATGGACATTATGCTGTTGTTGTTTATGAAACTTGATGTTTATTTTCTTTGCATTTGTAGTAAAATGATCAATAACGAACACATTTTAAATCAGCTATTAAAATTTAATTATTTATTTTGATCAGTCAATAAAAAACATGTACCACAGTATTACTTTGAAAAAGATAAAACTAGTTTTACAAATAATTATATGTATTTATTATAGTATATTTATAGTTTGTTCAAAGACTCAAAGGGTATTCATTTTTTAAAATAATTTTACTGCTGAATTTTTAAAAAATAAATACAAATATGTCAAAAAGGTTTGTAATATCCTTTTGAATTAAATGTGCAATTGAGGCTTGACCTTTTGTTTGAATTGATTGGTTGAATTTAGATACCTTGTGCATGATAAAATACATAAGTTTAATCTCTGGAATAAACAGCTGTGTTAGATATGAAGTTTTATGAATGCTCAGTAATAAGTAAAATTTTTTGTTCTTGTTTATTTGGGCTTGTGACAGGAAAATGAAATGCATACAAATCAACAATTCCCTGGCATTTTTAGAAGCTGTCACCAAAAATTCTGTTATTTTTCTAAAAACCATGACATCTGTCAAAATACACAGATTTTAAATGACTTTGACTTGAAGTTCTATGTTTCCAATAATTGCTACATCATTGAATGAGTCTGAGGCTTAATGCAACTAAAAATCATATTTTTAAATAAAAATTGAGTTAGAAAATAACAAACACAACTAAATTCAGTTTCAGTTTAAATATGTTAGCACAGATCCATCCATCCATCCATCCATCATCCATCCATCCATCCATTATCTTTAGCCACTTCTTCCTTTTCGAGTCACAGGGGGTCACTTGTGTCCATATCCAGCAGCTTTAATTCTCTCCACCGTTGATTTCCTTCCTCAAAACGACTCTGACTCTCGTCCTTATTGGTTTTAGTCGCTGTTTTATTTCTTTATTTTCATGTGAAAACAGAAGAACTTTACTTTTCCACCTGCTGTCTCAGATTCCATTGGTTTCTAACGGACTCTGTTTAGATTATTTCACCGTATTCGTCACGAGCTGAGACAGTGTGAAGTGTTTTTGTCAGTATTCGGCTGTAAACAAACGGCTTGCAATTGTTGGCAACAAAACTCATCTCTGCTGATTTTACTCATTTATTACAAATTATGTGGTAGATCTTCAGTAGAGGATTATGCTTATTCAGTGGACAATTTGATCATAGATTACACACATACAAAAATTAATTTGAAATACAGGGGGTCCCCGACTTACGAGCGCTCTTACATACGAGATTCCGGACTTAGGAGCTGGCGAACGAGCAGTAAATTTGTAAAGAACATACAAAAAAATACAGCACTTTTATGTGTTTTTAGATGAAAGTGTGTTAGCTAACCATTTGGAAACAAGTTTCTGAGCATGTTTATGAACTAGTATGAACATTTGTGATGAAAAACGAGTGTTCGTAGTAGCGCTAGCATAAATTTTCCGTCTTACGACCGAAAATCCGGACTTACGAGCAACACGTGTTTCGGGTTCCGACATACGAGATTTCGTCTTACGAGATAGTCGCAGGAACGGAACTCGCTCGTAAGTCGAGGACCCCCTGTATTGTATATTTGACAGCTTTAAAGAGGTGAAATGTCCTCATATTGGACTAGTTTGGTGGTTGAATCAATCAGTTGATCATCAAGATCTGAATTAGTTTATCATTTTATTTAATCTCCATTTCTCAACGGTCTTTATATTGACACTACCTTTTGGTTTTTAGGAACTAATTTAATTTAAGAAATGGGCAGGTTAAAATAGCAGAATCTACTTCAGTCTGAATATCATGACTCGCATAAAACACGTGTTCAGCTGACCTAAAAGTGGCTCCAGTGACTGCTGGACATGGGCACCAGTGAAACCCCCATGACCCCAAAAAAGGACGAGACGGGTAAAAGATAATGGATGGATGAATACATGAAGTTTTCTCAGGTGGACACTTTATAAAAATGTCCAGAAACTCAAGGACTGATGATTGTGGTCTTACAGTTCAGTGATGCTGAAAATGGTTTTAATAATTTGGACATATTTGTAGCAGCAGGCTGACAGTCTGGGTCAGACCGTGATGTGTCTACTTATAAAAAACCTGTGATCGAGTCCAGTTAACACATGATTACATAAGAAGAAAAGGCTATTTCATAACAGATGAAGAGATTCTGTCTAAAACCCTTTAATGTGTGTGCAGGGATCAACATCTCAAACTTTTCATTTACAGCTGTATCATTTAAAATAAGATAAAAAAAACTGGGTCTAAAGATAAATAATGTGTTGGATTATACTTTGCATTGAAGTCTTAATACCTTTTTGGTGGACACTATAAGAGAATGTGCCACTTTCACAGATTAAAGGATAACACCAAGCGAGATGCAGATAAAAAGCTGACACATGAGAAGAGCTACATCTGGGCGAACACTCTAAACACCCAGAGGTTTACTCACCAATCAGTAACAAACCAGCTAATTACACAGATTCATATAAAATAACCATGGCTATAGAGCAATGTTAGTGAAGGTACAAATATCTTGTGGATGAAAAATAAAAAGGTAAAAATAAGACTTAATCTCTGAATAAATATAACAGTAACCACATCCCAGTTTATTGTCCCCCAGATATGTTAAAAGCAAGATAACACTGGGCTGTTTTACGGTGTACGGCTGTGAACAGATTCAGGAAAGTGCTGCAGAGCAGCTCTGACAGCCGACTCAGCCGAGTGCCGTTATCAAAGCAAGAACAAAAGAACAATCCGGAAGGCACAATGATAGATTTATGATGCTTGACTGGACGTTTGTTTACATTTCCGGCTGCATTGGGACAAACAGTATTTTCATCATTTTTCCAACATCCACATAAAGTGGATATAATTTCTTTAATTTGTTGCCTTACAACCTGCCTTTAATTGCTTCCATTGTATTACGAGAAGTAACTCTGCAAAAGTACTTCAGACAAAGGAAGTTAAACAGAGCAATTTGTTTAAATTATTATAAATATATACCATATTTTTCAGACTATAAGGCACACTTAAAATCCTTTAATATTCAGGACCAGTGGGTTAGAAATTTGTCTAACAGGACCTTGACACAACCTGAGAAAGATGTGTTGGCAAAAGGACAACATTTTGCCATCTCCCCACAAGAAATACCTGTTGTGGAACTAATCACGGCCACTGAATCCGAGATTAGGAACAACAACTTGGCAGAAGCAGAGGCAGAACAACTCCAAATGAAAATATCAGCTACCCTCTCCAGTGCTAAACCGCCTCCTTCAAATTTCACACCACAGGAAAGGAACGCTGTAACATCACTCAGCCAGGACCAAAACATCACCATTTTACCAGCTGACAAAGGAAGATGCACAGTAGTCCTCAACACTTCTGATTACCAGGAAAAAATAACTACACTACTGAGTGACAGCAACACCTACGAGACCCTGAAGAGGGACTCAACTAGCACCTATAAAAAGAAAGTCACAGATTACCTGCAAAAACTTGAAAAGGAGAAAACAATCAATCGATCATTGTATTATAGATTATACCCGGGGGAGGCCACTCCATGTCTGTATGGACTTCCAAAAATACACAAAGAAGATACACCCCTCAGACCCATTGTCAGCAGCATGGACTCAGTTACATACAATGTTGCTAAACATCTGGCTGGTATTTTAGCTCCTCTGGTTGGTAACACACCTCATCATATAAAGAACTCCATTGATTTTTCCAACAAAGTTCAACATTTGAAGCTGACCCCGGGAGAAACTCTTGTATTATGATGTGACTTCTCTTTTCACATGCATACCCATTTCTGAAGCAGTGGAAACCGTCAAAAAACATCTTCTACAAGACAAGGACTTAAACAACAGGACCAACTTCACCCCAGACCAGATCTGCTCCCTGCTGCATCTCTGCCTCTCCACCACTTATTTCAAGTTCAATGACAGTTTTTACAGACAGAAGCACGGCTGTGCCATGGGATCTCCAGTGTCACCCATTGTTGCCAACCTGTACATGGAGGAAGTGGAACAGAGAGCCCTAAACTCCTATGGAACAACGCCAAGCCATTATGTGGATGATACCTGGGACAAAATCCAAGCCAAGGAAGTAGAAGCGTTCACCAGACACATTAACTCGGTCGACAATAACATCAAGTTCACCAGAGAGGATGCAAACAATACCAAGCTGCCTTTTTTGGACTGTTTGGTTCAGATGGAAAGAGATGACAGCCTCAACATTGAAGTTTACAGAAAATCAACCCAGACCAGTATCTTCTGCTTGACTCTCACCATCCACTGGAACACAAACTTTCTGTCATCAGAACTTTACAGCATCGGGCAGAACACATCCCCACAAAGACAGAAGGGAAGAAAAAGGAACAGAAACACATTGAAAAATCTCTCCAAACATGTGGATATCCTAACTGGGCCTTTGCCAAGTCAGCAAGGAAATCTACAAAACACACTAATGAACAGAAAAAGGAGAACAGAGAAAAAACATTGTCATCCCTTATGTGGCTGGAGTATCAGAGAATTTCAGAAGGATTTTCAACAAACACAACATCCCAGTACATTTCAAACCCAGCAGGACTCTCAGACAGAGGCTGGTCCACCCTAAGGACAAAACCCCCACACACAAACAGAGTGGTGTGGTGTACGCAGTCCAGTGCAGCAAGGACTGTCCAGACCTCTACATTAGGGAACTAAACAGCCTATTCACAGAAGAATGTCCCAACACAGGAGAGCCACCTCCTCTGGACAAAACTCAGCTGTTCACCTCCACCTCACGGACAAGGGTCACTCTTTTGAGGACCAGAATGTGCACATTTTGGATCGAGAACACATGTGGTTTGAGAGGGGTGTGAAGGAAGTGGTTTATATTAAAAGATAAAAACCTTCTCTTAACAGAGGAGGAGGTCTGAGATTCTAACTTTCAAAAACGTTTAATGCAGCTTTAGGACTGATTCCCAGATTATTTTCACACTTGATGGGAACAGAGGAACCTCATCTGTGAATTAGACTAACAAAGACCTTAAAAAACATCTACTGTTAAGGTGTGAGGTGTGATTTGTCAATCTACATAGGTATGTGTGTATTTTATCTCAGCCTTTAAAACCGGAACCCCACTCTCTGCTCTTTGAATTGGATGAAGAGCGAAATGTCTTCTGTTACAACTTTCAAAGTCCAGTTGTTTTTGTATTGAACTTTTTTATTTATTTAACAACTGAGAAACTCTCCACACAAGTTCAAGACAAATTACACACCATGAAATGTTATTCCAGTTACTTTGTCATTTAAAACAGATGGGGATTTTTTTTTTAATTTAAGTTGTTTTAGGACAGCAGCAGTCCACTTTGGTCTTGGCTTCTCTTGGTTGGATTGTCAGAAATAATTTCAAAGAATGATGTAAGAGGTGGCTCAGTAGAGCTGTTGCCTCAACGAGAAGGTCACTGGATCAAGTCCCAGACAGGGGGCATTCTGGGTGGAGTTTACATGTTCTCTCTGTGCATCCGTGGGTTTTCTCTGGGTACGCCAGTTTCCTCCCACAGACCAAAAACATGCATGTTAGACTGATTGGTAACTCTAAATTGTATCTAGGTGCGAGTAAAAGAGTGAATGGTTGTTTGTCTCGTTTGTCGCTATGTGGGCTGTCCCTGTGATGGACTGGACTGGAGACATGTCCAGGATGTCCCCCGCCTCTCGCTCAGTGACTGCTGGACATGGGCACCAGTGACTCCCATGACCCAAAAAGACAGAAACGGGTAAGGATGATGGATGGCTGGATCTACACGATAGTTCATCAAAATTTTCCACAGAGCCCCATTTCAAAAGATGTGAACAAATCAAGTTAAAGTTTCCGGTGCAGTTTCCCTTCCGTTTAGCTTTCCTTCTAATAAAATTAAGTGACAGGAGATGACTGCAGGACATTATTGTCCCTCTAGAGTTTATATTCAACTAATCTTCCCACTTCACCACGTCAAAACAACAGCCTGACGCTTAGAGAAACTCAGAAATGACTTTACTGAAATTAATAACTCAGCCTGGAAATGAGACATACTGCCTCAAATAGTTTAAGACGAAAGAGTTTATTTATTTATGGTTTTTGTATGTTTTTAAGTTTTCTAGCTTGGCATTTATTATTTTGTCTTGTACTAATCTGACCAACCTTATCGGAGCAAACAGGAGCACTAATTTAGGAAACCCACCAACTTAAAGCACACTCTTGCAGTAAGTCATTTTATGTGTCAACGGGAAACAGAACAGTGAAAAGGCAAAAAAAATGATGTGACAAATTATCAGCACTGACCTTTTTCACTGAAAACATCTGGACTGACAGGTGCTGAGCAGGAACACTGTCTAGCATGTACCACATAAGCTGCTGCTGCTCCTGTTGGCCACAGCAGGTCTCAGCTGGTGTGACAGTACCTCACCCACTCTGTGGTGTGAGTTTGATTAAAAATTTATGATTGTCGTTTTACGTTTAATAGATTCATCCTTTCAGTGTTTGCGAAATAAAACGATTTTTGCACAATGTAATTACACATTTTTATATAAACTGAATACAATTTCATACAGACTTTAAAGTTCCTTTCTTTTTATGGGGTCACAGAACACTAACATTTGGTTTTTAATTGATTCAAGATAATTAAAATATATAAATATTTTTAAAACAGAGGAAAGAATGCATCAAGATGATACATAATCAAAGAGTATATAGCAAATAACGGTAGTATCAAAGATAACTGAGCTGTCTTGTGTGTGTGTTTTATTTTTTATTTTAATTTTTTTGGAATACAGTACTGTAATTTGAAATGAACCAAAATTAGTTAAAAAAGAGGTTTCCACAACTGATAAATCCTATTACACTCAGTGTAATCAGGCAGCGTATCTATCTAATGTGAAAGGGATGATTATGTAAACTCTCAAATGATAAGTGACGCTTGCATGAACAGTAATGAGATGAGGGAAATTTAATGTAGCTGTTAGCTTGTTCCCACATGAAGTTATCAGTGATTTCTACTGCAGGTAAGATATTAATTGCTGACAACTCTATAGAAAATCGCTTCAAATGTTCTAAATCAGGGCTATTCAACTAAACTGCTCAGGGGGCCACAGTTACTGAAGGCAGCAGCTCAGGGGCCGGACATCCAGCAATTAAAGTCATTGTGTAAATAATCCAAGTATTACAATGATCTGTTACCTTTTAAATGTGTTTGTTTTGTTGCATTGAAACATAATTGCAATAAACAGAACCCAACCAATGAACTCATTCGTGGGTCGGACTAGAGCCGCTTGCAGGCCGGAAGTGGCCCGCGGACCGCCAGTTGAATAGCCCTGTTCTAAACTGTCACTTTAGCATTGGCAATTGAAGCTTAATAGTTACTATTGAGAAAAACAATCATAAAGATATAACCTGTAAAAAGCTTAATTTAACAGGTTGAACTAACATGTCAAAATTAAACAAATTATGTACTTTGAAAATTTTGCTGCAACATGAACATTATACATATTTTATTCTCATGTGCACAATCACAGGCACTTTAAGTTTGGTACTTTGTTGCACTTTAACCCTGGGTGTAGATTCAAGCAAAAATATATTTATTTACAAAGTATTTGTTACATTTTTTATCATACTATTTTTATTTTTAGCAATTGTAAGCTTGGAATATTGCTTGGTCAGTTTTACTGACGGTACAATATTCAGATGAAAGATTTGAGTAGATTTTATCTGACACAAACTTATCATCAATTTAAAAAACGAGTTATCTCTTTTTCATCTTAATACCAATAATTCTATACCTTGACCAGATGTAATTCACAGGAAACGTTAAACTTATGTTGGCACAGCAGGACTGGACCATTTATTTAATATAATTGTAAATTACATCACAACATATGCATGATTGGTTGATCATTTTTCCTATAATTAACTTCAGCATGAGTATACGCGTCCGTAACTTCTAGGTACAACAGAATAAAGTTATGGGTTTTAATAACTTATATCTCTGCTGGCACAATAACTTAAAGTTTAGTTACTTAAAGTAAGAAAGTTTCAGTGAAGAGGAAATGGAGGATGAGGAAAATGAAGGATGAGGAGAGGCATTATCTTGACGTGTTTTAACCAGAAACATGGCAGCTCTCCGGCCGATCTCGGCTACACGTTGGTACCCTTGGTAAAGCATATGACGACTTTGTTACCTCGTGAAGATGGTCAGTCTCCCTCGGTCCAGTTTGGTCAGTTCGTTTACTGTTCTTCAGCGTCTCCAGACGTGTGCCAAGACTCGGACCGAAAGTAACGGCAGCTCCTGGTGTTGTTGTTCAAGATAAGACGTTCCTTAAAGGAATGTCAATAAAAGAGAGCTTAGAGCTCAAAAACAGACTCATAGCTTGCAAGTGCTATGAAGTCCCAACTGAATGACGTGTCATTGGCGTTTGACTGGCGTTCATTCAGCTCTTTGGGGAACCTCATGGCTTGAGGACCTCCAGCAGACTCTGTCAGTTCCAGCTTAGCTTAGAACTTTTAGAAAGGATCTGTGATCAGACTTGTTCTTCCCCGATTGGTCCAAACGAACCAGTGGAAGAGAGTTAGAATGCATGAAGGTCACTCGGACAGGAGAGGATTGTTTTTAAGAAGTTGTTTAGAATGAAGAGAGAGAAACAGATAAGACTGGAGCCAGCTTCATAAAACAACTGATTAAAACTGTATTCTAACTTCTAACAAAACTGACATATTAATTCACTTTCACCATTTGATTCATCATACGAAGAAGTGACCATTATTTTGAAATAACATTGGATTCAATAATGCTTATACAAGTAACACAAGGTTATTCTTTAACACAAAAATAGAGGAATAAGAGAGTCTCTGTGACTTATTGTGTTTTGATTCAAAATAATGTAACAAAATAGTGTCCACCCGTCTCCCTGAGGGCCTCAGGAGAAGTGCACCCACTCAGAGCCTCAGAGAGATGTGAAAAGGTGCAAACCCAGGTCAGAGATGAGGGGTCTATCTCACTACACAATTACTGTAAAAGGGTGTTTTTTTTAAAACTTGACGTCAATCTGATCAAATAGAATTTTGGAGGAGGAGCAGATGCACTAAAATAGAAAGTTCACTTGTTGACTAAAGCATTTAATATTAGAAACCTTTACTTCTCAATAACACACACCCAGTCCACTGACCTCACCTTGCAGCCGGAAACAAACAAGCTCCATCTGGTGAGGTGTAATCCATTAGCATGCCATCGTCGCCTGCGCACACGCAGGAAGTTCTCCGTCTTTGATACACCGTGTCCCCTCCAGCAGGCAGAAATGATCCTCACCATGGAGATGCTTCAGTGGTCACTGCTGAGTAAAGAACACATCAGCTTATGTGCAGCTTGTTTTATAAACACTTTATGATAAAGTTATTAATCAGTCTTTTTTCATCAGAAAACATCTTGTCGTTTACTTCGTTCTATTCATGTAGCTTCACAAAAGTTCAAACATTAACACACATTAACAGTTATTTTGCCAGTAATTATTCTTTATCTGCATCTTTGTGGTTGAATTGGGTCTCATTTTTGGGATGATGGTGCAGGTGGTGCCAAATAAAAGAGTGTTGCTCTGATTCGGTCCAGTTCTGTGGAAACATTGTTGACCTTTCACAGCTGTGAGGATGGCTGCTGATTGGGTCCAAAGGTCGCCACAGTCCAAGATGTTTTTGAAGCCACTTCAGCAACATCCTTCACTCTGCAGACAAAAGGAAAATAACAATGGAATATTTATGACCTGCAACACATTTTCAACAGTTTCAACAGTGTATTTATGACAAGACCGAGTCACTGTATATTGTTTTCCAATATGCACCACATTCTACAGTTACAGCACATCTAAAAAACATAGAACATCATGATAAAGTTCAACACTTTTGCTTATGAAAGTAAAGCTCATTAAAGAGATTCCTCAGCCCACGTACAACATTGTCTCAGGTTCAGGAGTGGCTCAACTTGAGGAATGCAACATGTCTGTCTGTGCACAGTGCACATTGTGCATGAGTCTCCAATATGGAATTTTATCACAATATTCTGATTTTCTAACACACTGAGTTTTAGGTTTTCATTACCTGTAAGCCATAATTGTTCAAATTACAAGAAATAAAGGATTTAAATATTTCACTCCATGTGTAAAGAATCTATAGTCACATATTCATAATTCATGAGTTTCACTTTCTGACGTGACTGACAAACAATATTGATTTTTTTCCCACAATATTCTAATGTTTTGAGATGTCACTGCATGTGAACACAACTGTCCTCTATATCAGATAAAGTTTTAAAAGCTCTTAGCATCAGCTGGTCGGTGGAGGACTGGACCCAAACATGAGGAGTTCGAAGGTAGAACTAAAAAACTTTATTAAACAAGCCCAAAAAAGCTAAGTCTGGTCCTCTGGATATTCAAAAAACACACACACAAAAAACAACAACTGTAGAAACGTTTCGTCTTTCGTCCGAAAGACTTCCTCAGTCTGAGAAGCTGTGTTCAGCTCAGTCTTATAGCACCCTCCCACAGTGGCTGATGACAGCAGAAACCAGCTGCTCACATGATCAAGGAGGACCATCAGCCTGACGATGGATCAGGCTGATGGTGTGTTTTTTTGTGTGTTTTTTTTTAATGTCCAGAGGACCAGACTTAGCTTTTTTGGATTTTTCTACCTGGATTATTGAGCATGCATCAGGGTATTTATTAAACAAGGTAAACAAAAAATGCAGACGAGGCAGCCAAAAATCCTACTAACTTTATAAAATGTAAAAACAGGAAACACAAAGGCAAAACCCAAGGACTACTGTGTCAACAAGAAAAGACTAATGCTGAACTGACAACCAACCAGAGGAGCAAACATTTACAGAAACACAAATTAAAGCTCAACAACAACCTGGAGTGATTACAGACTGAGGACAGGTGAGGGTGTCAGAGTAACTGGAGAAAACACTGAGAAACACTGGCAGTCACAACAAGTCTTAAACCAGAATACTAAATATTGTATAATTGTATAATACTGGTGCAGCACGGTGGCACAACTGGTAGAGCTGCTGCCTCTCAGCGAGCAGGTCCTCGGTTCAAATCCCGGTCCGGGGGCCTTTCTGGGTGGAGTTTGCATGTTCTCTCCGTGCATGCGTGGGTTTTCTCCGGGTGCTCCGGTTTCCTCCCACAGTCCAAAAACATGCATGTTAGGCTGATTGGTAACTCTAAATTGACCCTGAGTGAGACAGGTCCCTCTTGTAAATGAGTCCCCGTGGCTCAATGAGGCTAGCCTGTATAAATAATGGTTGAATTGAATAAAATAAAACTAACAATAGAGTAAAAACAAAAATAACCAAAGTGACAATAAAACATAAACCATGAAGGGAAAAAAACTAAAAAGATAAACTCAAGGAACTATCAGAAAAACTGAAAGTTATGCACCATAACTCATGTTCCCTGAAGGAAGGGAACGAGGTGCAACATACTTGCTATGGGAATTGTGCCCCCGCGCGATTACCTGAAGGAATATACTCACGGCTTTACGGCTAGGGGCGTCACCGCCGCGCCAGAGGCCCCGCCCTCTGGCTACTTAAGCGGCGTGAGCCCTTCCATCTTCCTCTTGAAGAGTGCACTTCACCAAGCTTTCAGCATTGAAAAGGGCCAGTTATGTTGCACCTCGTTCCCTTCCTTCAGGGAACATGAGTTATGGTGCATAACTTTCAGTTTCCTTTCAGTCATGTTCTCTCGGTGCAACATACTTGCTATGGGAACGTAATCCATTCACACCCTTGAAATGCTCGGTAAAATGCATGCTAAGGAGGAAACGTCTGCCTCTGATCAGTAGGCATCCCAGGGTTACTTTCTACTGTATGTTAGAAAGAACAGCCTGAGTGACGTCACCCGCAGTAACATCCAAACTGTAATGCCTTGCAAAAGTATTCAAGGAACTCCAATTTGCAGCAGCGCAGATGTCTGCAACTGGTATACCCTTGAACAAAGACCAGGAAGTGGCAAGGCCCCTAGTGGAGTGAGCGTGCACTCCAGAGGGTGCCTGCTGACCTTTACTACTGTAGGCCCTTTTAATGGCCTCAGTCACCCAGTGTGAGAGGCGTTGTTTTGATAGGGCTCTCCCGGTAGCAGGTGCTGCAAAGCAGACAAACAGTTGGTTTGTTCTTCTCCATTCGGCTGTTCTCTGCATGTAGGTGCGTAAAGCCCTCACTGGGCAGAGAGCCTGTAGCCTTTCCTTATCCTGGTTCAGGATAGAGGCAGGTGGAAAAGAGGAAAGATCAAAGTCTAGACTCCTATAGTTCAAGGTCCAGACCTTGGGAGTGTATGCGGGATTAGGCCTCAGTGTGACCTTTGACCCGTCTGGGGCGAATCTGGTGCACATTGGATGCACAGATAATGCATGGAGGTCACCCACGCGTTTCGCCGAGCAAAGTGCCAGGAGTAAGGCTGTTTTATAAGATAATATATCTATTGTAGTCTCACTCAATGGCTCGAATGGGGGGCCGCATAGAGCCCCCAAAACCAAACCGAGGTCCCAACCGGGAGTTAGGATCCTACTGGGTGGTTTAGATTGAAGGACACCCTTCATAAATCTTATTATGATTGGGTATGCTCCAGGTGTCCTGTTTCCCCAGCCTTCATGACAGGCAGAAATAGCTGAAAGGAAGACTTTAATCGTTGAATGAGAACAACCCTTTTCCAAGAGATCCTGGAGGAAGGTCAAGATTTGGACCAGGTTGCATGCATAATAAATAATATTTCTTTCTGAGCACCAGGCCTCGAAGATACGCCATTTTTGGGCGTATAAGGATTGTGTTGACCCTGCGCGAGCATTCTGTATGGTTAATACCACGTTCTCGGGCAGGCCTGTCGCCATCAGCCTGTTTCTTTCAGCTGACAATCTGAGACTTCTGGCAGTTTTTGGCCTGGGTGGCCACAGCACCTCCTCTGGTGAACCAGAGGACTAACAGCCCCTGGTTGTCCACCAGGTTTGGGAGAGGGCAGCTTGTCCCTGAGTTGTCCTGCTCAGAGATAATTGAGGACAGGCACAACCTGTCATCCTCGTTAGATAGTTTTGGAGGAGAATTATTCTTATCCTCCTCCAAATTATGCGGCTGCAGACCACGTAGGCGAGCAGACCTCCTTACTCCAGTCCTTTTAGTGGCGTGGCGTTGACCATTGGCCCTTGGCTTCGATGAAGCTCTGGTGCCAGGCAAACTGACCGGATCCCGACTAAATTTTAAAGACAGTTTTGGATCAGCACGTAGAGACACGTCACTTGCTACCTGACTGCTGCAGGAGTTTTGCGTGTCCCTTGTTAATAACAAAGGAGCATTTGCCACACATAAACGTGGGGGGGTTCCTTTTGGTGTTGGTGATAAGGAGTGCAGTTCCTCTCGTCCAACAGGAAGGGGAATCTGATTACATACAGACTTGTTTTTGTTTGCAGCCAGCTGAACACAGCCTCCCTGAAGGTGTGAAGCTTTAAGCTGCATGAAGGTGCCTGAAGCAGCCCCCCCGTCGAGAGACGTTGTCAACTCGGCTCCTTGAGCTACGGCCACATCACATGTCCGTCTGTTTGGTGTATCGGCTGTCTCGCCTTTGATAATGGGGCGAGAGCCTGAACACGTGACCCTCCTCACCTGCCTTTGTAAGGGGCGGGGAGGGTGTTCACAGATGCCACTGTGTCTGCTCACCGCATATGAAACAGAGGCAGTCTGCGGGGGCTTATTAAATATTCTAACACCCCGTGGACCGTGAGGGAGGGGGAAAGAAAAAACCCCTCCCTTTATGATGGCATGCAGGTCGGAAGGATCTGCTTTGCTGGGAGAAGCTGTGTGTGTTTTTTTTTCTTTTTCTTGAAGTCAATAAAACAGAGTTTTGCTGTTTCATGAATTTATTTGTGCTTACGTGACGTGACATATATGCTTTTAAGTCACTCACAGCAGGGAGGGCATGATTGGTGCATGCTGAGAACAAACCAGCTTTTTGTACAGTGTTACAAATAAAGTCTGGGTTTAAGCGGATCATTCCCGTTACCGCGTGGGCGGGTGACCGTGTTACATGAAAACGTGAGCCTGGTTCATCAGGCCCGTTTCTGTCTGTCGTCGCGACTCGCCGAAGAGGCCCTGTGTTTGGACATTTGGCGAGGGACAAACCTGTTCTTGTTCCAGGCGTGCTCGTTACGAGGGGGGCCCGAAGGGGGTCTCTGTCTGGGCTCCTCCTCGTACGCTGGGCGGGTGACCGTGTTACATGAAAACGTGAGCCTGGTTCATCAGGCCCGTTTCTGTCTGTCGTCACGACTCGCCGAAGAGGCCCTGTGTTTGGACATTTGGCGAGGGACAAACCTGTTCTTGTTCCAGGCGTGCTCGTTACGAGGGGGGCCAGAAGGGGGTCTCTGTTTGGGCTCCTCCTCGTACGCTGGCCGCTTTTGCGGTGGAGCACGCGTCGTCGAGTGGTACCTAGGCTAGGCAGGTCTTCCCCCCACATTTTCCTTTGGGGGGCAAAGCTTCTACGGGGGATCCCCACCCGGAGAGCCTCTGCCTGTCTGCGTCTTTGGTTCAGTTTCGTCTGAATCCGTTCCAAAGCTTTTCCAAACAGCCCTTCTGGCTGTATCGAGTGATGGAGAAAAGGCACCTTTTGTCCCTCGGGTAAGTCCGTCAGTGTCATCCAGAGATGGCGGGTCGCAATGACCACCTCTACCATCCCTCTGCCCTGAGCAACCTCAGCAGTCCCCATCATTCGGAGCACAAAGTCAGTTGTTCTGCGGGCTTCCTCCAGCAATTCGGCAGCCACCTGCTTGTCCGTTGCTACTTGAAGCTGCTGCAGCTTTTCTGCCAGGTAGGCTTGCATCAGCGCGGACGCGTTCATGGCGCGCGCCGCAAGTCCTTGAGCCCTGTAGCAATTCTCGAGGAGAGACGCCGAGGCCTGGCAGGCCCTGCTGGGGAGAGTTGGTTTTGCTCCTGAAGAGTTTGGGGCCAGGTGAGACGCAAGAGTGTCCTCTATTTGAGGCACGTTAGCTAAACCCACCTCGTCCATTCCATCCACGTCGAGAAATTGTGAGAGGGGAAGAAGCATAGGGGCTCGTGGGTGAGTCCAGGTGCATGTTAGTTCCATGAGAAAGTCTGGGAACACAAGCATCCCCTTCCTCGTGGCAGCCTGTTGCTTTGAATAAAAGTAATTTCCCGCCAGCCTTGTAACCTGTTGGCGTGGCGGCGGTTCGGGCCAAGAAGCCTGTAGTGCGTCCGCTGCTCTGTGGCACAGTTCAAACAGAGCAGGGATGGATGAGTCCGTGTCCGAGTGAGCGGGTAGGGGGGTCTTGGCGAGTGCGTCACCCTGATCCTCCACCTCTGCGCCCGCCTCCTCCATTGAAAATTCACCAGAGGCCGAGATCGATAACTCGTCGTCGTTCATCATACCCCGGGTGTCGAACTTGACGGTCAGGTCCTCCATGTAGGCCATGTTGGGTGTCCGTCGCGACGAGATAAAAACCACAGCCACTTGGGCAAGGGCGCGAGTTGGGGCTCGCTGCCATGGTGGTCTTCCTTGGAAGTTTCGCTTTCCGCTTCCCCTTCTCTGGAGCCATTCTGTCCGAGACGAGGCGAGCGAGTCCTTCCAGAATTCTTTTCCTTCTTTCTTGAGATGTCTCCTCCATCGTGTTGCTTTCGCTGGCCAGTCCGCTAGCTTGACGTAGCGAGGCAGCCTTTAAAAAAAAAAATTTAATGGCGTAGTTAGCGCCGTCCCGAAGCAATCTCGAGGAGAGAAAACTTCGGGTTAGGTGGAAAAATGCTGGACTAGGCTTGCTAGTCCAGTAGTACGCAGGAAATAATTCTCTGTGTGCTCTGTGTAGGGAGCGAGCTCACCTCGAATGAGCGATGAAGGCACCAGAGAAGTCCCGCGAAGAGGTAGTTCAGGTTTAAGCGAGGTGAAGGGCAAAAAAGAGGAAGAGGGGCGCACTCCGCTTAAGTAGCCAAAGGGCGGGGCCTCTTGAGCGGCGGTGACGCCCCTAGCTGTAAATGCGTGAGTATATTCCTTCAGGTAATCGCGCGGGGGCGCAATTCCCATAGCAAGTATGTTGCACCGAGAGAACATGACTGAAAGGGAACTACGATACACAGAGGGGAAATGAAAGTTATGCACCATAACTCATGTTCCCTGAAGGAAGGGAACGAGGTGCAACATATTTCTATGGGAATTGCGCCCCCGCACGATTACTTGAAGGAATACATTCAAGTCTTTACGGCAGGGGTGTCAGCGTCGTGCCAGAGGCCCCGCCCTCTTGGTACTGGAGCCGCTGACACCCATCCATCGATCTCCAAAATGCACTTCACCGAGCTTTCAGCATTGAAAAGGGCTAGGTATGTTGCACCTCGTTCCCTTCCTTCAGGGAACATGAGTTATGGTGCATAACTTTCAGCAGAGGCGGCCGCCACTAGAGGGCGCTAGGGGCGCCGCCCCTCCTTGGAACTGCAGCTCTTCTTCTTTACCATTTGAAGATTAAATTTTTTTTTTTATAAAAGTGAAATAATAAAATAAAAATATTTCGAAATGCATGCATATATGTTTTTAGTTGTGTAGGATAAATATTTTATGAGTAATTGTTTGTTTCAAAAAACGTTTTCTGATTTGACGTACTTCCGGTTTCCCCGCTCGGCGCCGCCTGCGGCTATTCCATTGAATCTAATTATAACTAGCGGCCGCTAGCGGCCGTAGTTATTTTATGTCCCATCTGTCCAAAACTATTGAACTGTACAGGTCGCATTTTCCGTCGCCCTCGAGCCTGGACTCGTCTCTTATCGCCACGGATCGCCAGCGCTTCCGGTTCGAGCCAGGAGGGAGGGGGGAGCGGGGGATTCTCTCTGTTTACACCTTCAGAGCTGACACACGCAACTAGCGACGTTGAACAGCAGTAATTATTAATGGTGCCTTTCTACACAGGTAAGCAAGTAATATTAAGTGAGTTTAATGAATCGCTACATGAGCAAAGTTTGAGCTGATCTCTGTGTGCGTGACGTGGTGTGTTGTGTTGCGGTCAGTCAACAGTACAGCAAGGGCTTGCTGTCTCTCCAACAGTAGCTAGCTACAAGCTGTGCTTATCTGTGGTGTATTGTACAACATTATAAAAGTTGCTAGTTATTATAAACCCGAATGTCTGAAGACGACTTCTGTCTGTCCATCTTCAGCTCATGTCATGAACTGTTTTACTCCTCAGTGTCTGTGTTAAAGGTTCAGTATGTAACATTTTTTATAAACATATTTCTTCACTCTGCCACATCTCCTGACAGTAGCTACAAGACAGATGCTTAAACTGCTAAGCTTCAGCAAAAAGAGGAAAATATTGATGAGTAGCAAAACACTAAAAGTAGCAATTTTTTTGCTGAAAGTATCAAAATGCTAGTTAAAAGCAGTGGTGGAGGAGAAAGTACTCAAACACTGTACTTAAGTAAAAGTACAAATAAACAGACAAAAATGTACTCTAGTGTAAGTAGAAGTACCACATTAATGTTTTTACTTAAGTAAAAGTAAAGAAGTATTTGCTTTTAAAAATACTTAAAGTATTAAAGTAAAAGTACTTGCTGAATGTATTACCTAATGCAATGGCCTACAGTATCATTAAGTGTGCGTACTGTATGTATATTTTCTGTAATACTTTAAAAGTGTTGTTCCAGTTTAAAGAACAATGCTGCAGATAGTGCATGTTTTTATTGTGTGACACCGTTCACACTTGGGCTTGTGATTCTGTGTGCGTCAGAATTTCAGGGATGACCTGCAGGTTAAATGTCATTAAATAAAATAAGAAAGAGGAATGATTATACCTCTGAATTTTTTTATTTAACACAAAATAAAACCAGTAAAAACATTGAAGTAAAAGTTGTCTGATGAAAAAAGGAGCATTAGACCTAACAAAGGAATAGACATTGATCACTTCAACTCCAGTTTGTCATCAATGGGAGAGAGAATCTGTCCTGCTGTACTGAATAGTCTTTCAATAATCTTTCAATATTTTTTTAATAAGGCCATGGGTGGTGCATATCTTCTAGCTGATTCTCCACGGTGGAATCCATTGTGGGTGAGAACTGGTCCCAGGACCAAGATGGAAACGAGGACTGGAAACACAACAAAAAACAAGGTAAGTGTCTCTCAAAGTACTGTACTCACAAACTGGCTAGAAGCATAAATACCATGAGTAGGCATCAATGCTCCAGCGAAGAGTATGACTTGACTGCAGCCTTAAGTATAGGTGGAGCTCATCAGGTGGATCACAGTAAAATAAATCATTTTTCTTCCCCATAAATCAGTTATTTAAAATCTAATCTGGAATCATTCCTCCTTGTTAGACTTGAGTTGACCTGTTTAAGTTGGGCCCAAATTTGTTATTATCTTTTGATTTATTTTTCATTGAAATTGTAATGATTTCAGTAAACCCAGATTGGTACGAGACCCGGAACGAGACAAGACTCCACAAGATAGAAAATTAAACTGTGTTTATTTTGTGCAGGTGACTATTTACAGGTGATCCTCTGGAGCTCCTGAGAAACAAACAGGATGTCAGATGGATTGGAATAAGAGTGGTCCTTTGATTATTCGTGATGTTTTTCCTCTTACAGGTTGGATGGTTTGAGTAGAGCGTGAGAGTGAATCCAAGTGAGTCCAGAGGATGGTGAACCAGTTCCACTCCACAGATGGATGGCTTGGAGGATCAGGCACGAGGACCAGGAACTGAACCCAAGGCGAGCCAGAACAGAAAGGGATCCACATACACAGGAGAACTGGAGGCACAGAGAACAAGGTTAGAAACTCTTTTTGAGGAAACAAACAGGCTGAGAGCATAAATACCATAAATAGCTCAATGCCCCAGCGAAGAGTAGAACTTGACTGCAGCCTTATATAGTTGAAGGTCTCTTCAGGGAGATGACCGGCAGCTGTGGTAATTGGCGGCCATCTTGGGTAGGAGCTGCAGCCAGTAGAACTCTCACAGAAATTTAATTATTTGTTAGTTTATTTTTGGAACTATTAAATTGAATTATTTGGTGGATTTTTGAACACCTTTGTCCTTATTTAAGTCTGGACCCTCACAATTCTATTTACATTATGAACTTGTATTACTAAAATAATTATAACAGAATATGATAGAAGTTGTCCAAAAATTGAAAAGTGGAAGCAGAACACTCCCATTCTCTTTTCACACTGATGCCTCAAACAAGGTGAAGATGAACCATGTTTAATTAATAATAGTGTTATACAAATGGATACAACTGATATATACAAATAAAAACATGAACAAACTTACTTTACAGTATACAAACATAATTATGCATACTTCTACACATGCTTAAACATTTTTTATGGCGCCCCCCCATAAAAAAAAATCACCAGCCGCCACTGACTTTCAGTTCCCTTATCAGTCATGTCACTCGGTGCAACATATTGCTATGGGAACGTAATTCATTCACGCCCTTGAAATGCTCAGCAAAATGCATGTGAGAACATCTGCCTTGATATGGCAGGCATCTCCCAGCTGCTCTCTTCAAGGTATGCAGAGAGCACAGTCCGGGAAGAAAAAATACCTCACGTAGAACATCAGCTTGATGTTACCACCGGGCACATAGATGAAACACCAACTAGAGACAGCATAAGCGTGCTCCACTAGTATGATTACTCATCCTCTTTCTTTTTTCTTTTTTTTTTTACAAGGGGCACGACTGACAAGTGGAGCCCATCCTGATGCCGGAGACCCATTAAAGGAGAGGGGAACCCCTCCATTGAACATCTCCTAAGCAAACATAAACACCAAGGGACACCCTTGTGTATGTTGTTGCTGTTCGTTTTGGGATAAAGCAATCAAAGCCTTAGGCCCTCAGCCAGTTCCCTTCAAAGGCCAGGCTAAAAGCCGCCACAACTCTGGACGTGGGTGTAGAAGCTGCCCACGTGCCTGAGTCAGTAGGTCCCTGTGAGGAGGCAATTGCCATGGTATCCCTGATAACATTGAGACCAACTCCGGGAACCACGGTTTCTGCGGCCACCTGGGGGCTATCAAGATCAGGGAGAGGGCTCCCTGACGTACACGTTCCAGTGTCACCTCGATCAGAGGGACAGGTGGAAAAGAATAGTACAGCACCCCTGCTGGCCAGTTATGTGCCAGAGCATCCGTTCACAACGGTGCATCTGCTTCCTTCAAAGAGAAGTAAAAGTCACACTGCGAGCTAGCTCTGCAAGCGAACAAGTCTACTGAGGCTCTCCCAAATCGTGACCAGACCTGCTCCACGACCCATGGGTTCAGGCTCCATTCTGACGCCAAGAGAGGTCCTCTCGAGAGGGCATCCGCTCCATAATTTAGTTCACCGGGAACATGAGTCGCCCTGAGTGACAAGATTCTTGGAGCACACCACGTGAGCATCTTCTGCGTCAGTCCGAGGAGGGCCCGGGACCTTGTCCCTCCCTCTCTGTTGATGAAGGACACTGTGGTCCTGTTTTCTGATTTCACCAGGATGTGCTGCCCTGCAATCAGACCTTTGCCAAAGAAGTATTTTACTGACAGGAATACGGTCAACAATTCCAGGAAGTTGATGTGTAATCTCGCTTCCTGTTTATTCCAAAGGCCACGGGCGTTCTGATTTCTGCAGATCGCCCCCCATCCTGTTTTTGAGGCATTTGTCGTGATGACCACATGAGATGACACCCTACCCAATGGGACCCCTTCCGTGAAAACAGACAAGTCTCTCCAGGATTCTAGGGCTCTCTGGCACTCTGAATCTATTCTAACCTTTCCTGCTCAACCAAGCAGGGCGGGTTGTGTCTGTTGGTTTAGCCATACTTGTAGGGCCCGCATTTTCAGCAATGCGTGTGGCACACAGGGTATGGCTGCCGCCAAGAGGCCTAAAAGGCGTTGGCACGTTCTTATGGGAACCCGCTGATCCAGTTTAAATTTTGCCAGGCAATGGCGAATTGAGGAAACTCGTTCCTTTGAGAGCCATGCTCTGTACCGGACGGTGTCGATCTGTACTCCCAGAAATACGGTAACCCGTGATGAGTTAGGTCATTTTTTGGAGGTTTATGACAAAACCGAGAGATTCCAGGTGAGAGATCACCTTGTAGGAGTGTGACTGGGCCTGTATTCTGCTTCCAGCCAGAATCAAGAGGTCATACAGGTAGTTCATAACCCTGAGACCTTGACTCCTAAGGGGGGTCAGGGCTGCGTCCAGACATTTAGTAAATGTATGATGAGCCGTCTTCAAACCGAAGGGTAAGGCTTTGAATTCATAAGCCTTTCCCTCGAAAGCAAAACGGAGGAATTTTCTGTTTCGTCTCTTTAATCGACGAGCATGTCGGTCTGATGTTGACACTTTCACCTCGGAGTGTCCCAAGTGTAGCCTGGCCCTCGCCTTCCTGCACAGCTCCGCTCAATTCTCATTTCCCTTCACTGCACAGAAGGACAGGGTCTGGTTCAACCAGGCTATCCCAAGTGCAGTGTTGGAGCCCAGTCGGGATTTGACTCATCCATCTCATAAGAAGATTTGCCTTGAAGAGAACGCAGATCAGTAATATAATTATTGCCAGAAAACATTACTGTCATCCATCTAGTATATTATTTTTTTAGTTGAAATTACTGAAGTTCCATTAGTAGATTACCTTATTTTAATGGTGATGTATAAATGTCATAACAATGTACTACCCTTAAATATTCAGACACATTTTGTTAAAAGATGAAGTGCTTTAATGTGTAATATGTTGAAATTTGAAAATTGAGATGAGTTACTCATTTTTTGTTACTTATAGATTATTCTTTGAATAGATTGTTTGGAAAAGGGGCAGATATAATAAGATAGTTTCTTCTTTCTGCTGCCTTTCATTTTATATTTTCTTTTTTTTGTCTTTGTTGGGTATTTATTTTGATAAAATGAATAAAGAAATAAATTAATAATAAAAAACAATATGCTACAGTCAATGTGACAACACAATCAACTTTAAACAGTTTATTTTAAAATAACACAGATGTCCGACCTAAACTTGGTTGACCCACTATGCACTGAACTCGACCAAAACATGATACACCTTGACAAAATGGCACAACTCCAGTAAACTGATTTAAAATACTCACCTGAATGGAAATGTCTGGAACAAACAAGCATGTATCTTGTGATGTTGGAGAACGTTACATCAGGACGTCTCACTGCTGATATCCATGCCATTCGTCTCCCCTCGCGTTGTTTCCAGGTAGGGAAACTATAAAACGAGAGTCCGTTTTCTATTTTTTTACCTTTTCTGTCGTGTGAACGGACATTGCATCCTATTACACAGCAATTTCGGACCATTGCTAAACTGTTGAAACCTGATTCGAACAAAATACGAGCGACCAGGAAAAATGGCGGATCGACAAAAAACTACAAAAAAAACTATCCACAATGCTGTGCGCGGTGGACCAGTGACGTCACGCTCCAAAGCTCTATACACAGCTTTACATCAGGACTGGAGCCTCCTCATCTTCCCCATTGTCATCTCCATCTTCACTCACTGCCCTCTCTGCCTGCCTAGAGGAAATAAGGGCATGGATGAATCAGAACTTTCTTCAATTAAACTGCTCCAAGACTGAGGCCATACTGATTGGCACCCCTCACCAGATACAAACATCAACTTTAACAACAATCTCCTTTTCTGGACAAGACATCCCCCTCTCCACCTCTGTTACAAATCTTGGAATAAAAATGGACTCTCATCTTACATTTGAAAATCACATTAAGCTTCTGTTTAAAACTTGCTTCTTCCATCTTCGAAACATCTCCAGACTTCGCCCATCCCTAACTTTTTCTGATGCTGAGAAGCTCGTCCATGCTTTTGTCTCCTCCAGGCTCGACTACTGCAACTCCCTGTTTATTGGAATCCCTGGTAAATACCTTCAGAAGCTTCAATATATTCAAAACAGTGCAGCAAGGATTTTGTTGAGAGTTCGTAAATTTGAACATATTACGCCCATTCTCCATAACCTTCATTGGCTTCCTGTCACCTACAGAATTCAGTACAAAACTGCTCTCATTACACACCAATGCTTACACGGAACTTCACCAGATTATCTAAAGGACATTCTTGCACCATACTCATCCACCCGGTCTCTACGGTCACAGAACAGTCATCTACTTCACATTCCGAGAACCAAATTAAGGACCATGGGAGACCGGGCTTTCAGTGTGGCTGCCCCCCGCCTGTGGAACTCTCTTCCTGACTGCCTAAGAGCTCCACAGTCACTGGTTGACTTTAAGAGCGGCTTGAAGACCTTTCTTTTTAACCAAGCATACTCTGCCTCCTCATGATTCTATTTTTGATCTTAGTTGATACTGTTATTGATTTTATTTGTTTTATTACTTGTTTTATTGACATTTAATTATGTTGCACTTTAGCACTTTGAGATTTTCATTAATGAAAAATGTGTTATAAATCAAATTTATTATTATTATTATCTTAAACAAAAATGCACATTTTACCATTGAATGAGGTGTGAGACAACTATAGCTGTCAAATCTAGGACAACAAGGTTAACTGAACTACATGAAATTTGTCCAGTCACAAAGTGAAGATGTGAAGTGTTTCCTGTCAGTTTTCTTGTAAGGACAACACTTTATGCATCTTAATGTCCAAATGTCAAACAAGAGAGTAATCAACTGATGTATAAGCATGCACGTGATGTGAATCAATGTCTTTTCTAATTGTGTGTGGGTGGTGGTGGGGGGTGGATTAAGGACTGCTTTATTAAAAAGTGTCTCTTATCTGAAATGCTGTAAATGAACTGAATAAAAATGATTCAAAGGAACTGCTTACCGAGAAGATCCAAAACCTCCCTGGTGAGCAGGCGTAAAATCTCCTCTTCAGACATCTCCTGCGTCACCTGACTGCCCTGACAGAGCTCCTGCTCCTCCTCATCTTCACTATGGGGAATAAAAAAAAATAAAAAAACAAGGTCATCAGTAAAGCCACAAACTTCATTCATAATTAAATAATCAACAAATTACTGACATTCAGATCTTTATTAAAGATTGTGTGCAGCATGTAGTTTTTCTGGTCTTTGACTTTAAATATTCAGTTTTTATATACTGTAAATATCACAAAAGAGATAAAAATACGTTACAAACAGCTTACTCTATAGACGTCCTCTGGCTGATCACTTGCCATCTGGCGTTAAGTCTCTGTAATATAAAGCAGAAGAACAAAAGATAAACCAACAGGGTTCCCAGCATTTCAAGAAAACAAAATTCTGGAGTAAATCTTGAAATTCCAGGAGAGATTTCAGTCACACAAAACACTCAGAATGTAGTGTCTTAGGTTAGTCACATTCCGAGTTCACAGTAAATATAGTTTAACCATACAGTACGTGTATACGGAAACCATTCCTCAGAATTAATTATATTGTACAGCATCAAAAACTAAAAAGCTACCAGAGCCAATCAGTACAGACACATATATACACTGAAAGCAGAACATGGACTCATTGATACTAGAACACTAGTATGAACACTTCAAGATCATCTTTTAAGCATCAGTTCAGTGTTCAAAGTCCCTGATTGTTTTAAATATTTTTCTTCAAATTCCTTGAATTTGTATGACTGAAAGTCATTTTGAGTTTCTGGGTGGGAGCCCTGACCAATGTGGCTGAGCAAATACAAAATAACAACAAATTGGGACTCACCTGCAACATGTAGGAGAACAGAGGACCCAACAGAGGGCATAGTAGACTGCCATTTGACTCTGGAGGACAGGAGCTCACAACCAGCTTCAAAAACAGTTGTGCACACTTGTTAAGGCAAACCAGTTTACATAATCTGTTCACATATTTGTGAACAGACTAGATCAATTTACAGTATAGATAAACAAAATATTCTAAGCAACAGTCAGTATGGGTTTAGAGCAAAAAACTACATAAATGGCTCTTATGGAATTAATGGAACAAATAACTACTGCTGTCGATCAAAAACAATATTGTGTCAGTATTTTTGTTGATTTAAAAAAAGCATTCGATACTATTGATCACACCATTCTCCTTGAAAAATTGAACAAATATGGTATTAGAGGACCAGCATTACAGTGGGTATCTAGCTATTTGAAAGACAGGAAACAGTTTGTACAGATAAATGATGTAAGATCTGCCCTCTGTAATATCACAGATGGTCCCCTGCCTGGCTGTGTTCGATAGATTTGAACCAGTGACTCTGACCCTTTTAGAGGATGTGGTTGGCCATATTAAGCCATCAGGTTCCCCTCGTGACCTTGTCCCCCCTCGTCTGTTAAAAGAGGTTTTTTCCAGCATCAGGCAGGTGATCCTTGCTGTTATCAATAGCAGTCTGTCCTCAGGTGTTGTGCCAATAAGTTTTAAACATGCGGTGGTGCAGCCCCTGCTTAAAAAGCCCAGCCTAGACCAATCTGTCTTGGCTAATTTTAGGCCCATCTCCAAGCTGCCTTTTATTTCAAAAATTTTAGAAAAAATTGTGTATTCACAGGTGAAATGTTTTCTGGACGAGCACAACATAATGGAGGTTTTTCAGTCTGGCTTCAAAACTCGCCACAGCACAGAATCAGCTCTAGTCAGAGTTTTTAATGATATTCTTATGGCCAATGATTCTGGTGAACATGTGGTTCTTGTCTTGCTCGACCTAACCGCTGCCTTTGACACAGTGGACCATAACGTTTTAATATCACGTTTACAGCACCAAGTGGGTATCTGTGGTACTGCACTGAGCTGGTTTAGGTCCTATCTGGCAGACAGAACCATGTCTGTGAACATAGCTGGTTCTGAATCCTCCACTGCTCCTCTGTGTTTTGGGGTTCCACAGGGCTCCATTTTAGGTCCCCTGCTTTTCTCCCTTTACCTACTTCCATTGGGATCAATCCTCAGAAAGCATGGGATCTTTTTTCATTGTTACGCCGATGATAGTCAGATCTATATGCCACTAAAAAAGAAAGATGCCTCCTCAATCAGGCCACTTCTGTTGTGTCTTGAAGACATCAAAGCTTGGATGTCTTTAAACTTTTTAAATTTTAATGAAAAGAAAACAGAAGTGATGGTGTTTGGTCCTAGTGGCTCTTGTGAACCTTGCCCTGTTGATCTTGGCCCTCTGGCACCACATGTAAAGAAAACAGTTTCTAACTTGGGTTTTAAAATGGACAGTGATTTTAAATTAGATTCCCAGATTGGAGCGGTGGTCAAGACCAGTTTTTATCACCTCAGACAGCTGGCTAAGGTAAAGTCCATCCTTACACAGCAGCAGCTGGAAACAGTAATCCATGCCTTCATCACCTCTCGGCTGGATTACTGTAACGCTCTTTACCTTGGAGTCAGCCAGTCCTCCCTCAGACGTCTCCAGTTGGTCCAGAACGCTGCTGCTCGGCTTCTAACTGGAGTTCATAAGAGGGAGCACATCACCCCCACTCTGGCTTCACTCCACTGGCTGCCTGTTCATTTTAGAGTTCATTTTAAGATTCTTTTATTTGTTTTTAAGAGTTTAAATGGTCTTGCTCCATCCTACCTCTCTGAGCTGCTTCACCCATACTCTCCTGCTCGGTGCCTCAGATCAGCTGATCAGCTGCTTCTGGAGGTGCCGAGGTCCAAACGGAGGCTCAGAGGAGACAGAGCTTTTTCTGTTGCTGCTCCAAAACTGTGGAACGATCTCCCTCTTCCCGTCAGACAAGCTCCTTCACTGTCCAGTTTTAAAACTCTTCTAAAAACACATTTTTACTCACTGGCTTTTAGCACAGACTGATTTTGTTCTGCACTGTTTTTATTGTTTTTATTGATCTTAATGTTTTAACAACTGTTTTATTTTTATGTGTTTAAATGTTCTTGATTTTATGTACAGCACTTTGTTGCAGCTGTGGTTGTTTTAAAGGGCTCTATAAATAAAGTATTATTATTATTATCACATGTGGAGTTCCTCAAGGCTCAGTACTTGGACAAAAGCTATTTATTTTATATGTGAATGGCTTGGTAAATGTGTCAGGACTCCTTAAATGTGTACTTTTTGCTGATGATACCACATTTTTTTGTTTGGGTGAAGATATCGAACAAATGTTGGAATTGATGAAGACAGAATTTGTCAAAATACAAACTTGGCTTAAACTCAATAAATTACAGTATCATTAAATCTAGATAAATCTAATTACATGATATTCAGTAATAAAAAAAACTGTTGATGTTCCATTTAAAACTGAGGGTGTTGAGATTTGTAGAGTGAGTGAGATGAAGTTTTTGGGTGTTATCATTGATGACAAACTGACATGGAAACGACACATAAATTCTGTAAGAATAAAAATAGCTACCGGTAAATCTATTGCAGTACTGTACAAAGTCAGAGACTTATTAAATCATAAAGCTCTGTATTTGTTGTATAACACAATCATTGTTCCACACTTAATCTATTGTATTGATGTTTGGGGGAAAGTGTGTAAAACAATTACAAAGCCTATTCTTGTTTTACAGAAAAGAGCTGTAAGAATTATCACTAGAAAACATTACTGTCATCCATCTAGTACATTATTTCATCAATTGAAGTTATTGAAGTTCAATCAATAAATATATGTTTGAAAAAAGTAGCTAAGGTAGTTCCTCTTTTTAAAAATGGTGAAAAATGTGTGTTCAATAATTATAGACCAATATCCTTGTTACCACAGTTCTCAAAAATTCTAGAAAAACCATTTGTGAACAGACTAGATCTAAGGGCATCAACATGGTGCCCGTGGGCACCCGGGTGCCCCGAAGGACCATTTGAGGTGCCCGCGGACCTGTTCTAAAAATAGCACAATTGAGCTGCATTTAAATTTTCATTTTATTCAGTTGTTATTCTTTTGTTGTATTTATATATATTTTAAAATGTCTATCTTAAAAATATGTTCTTAAAAATATGTTTATTATACATATTTTTCAATTTACGCTTTGTTATTTCCGAAGAGTTTATCAATCTGGTGCCCTTTGTATGACTCTGTACCCACGAAGTAGCTCTCAGTTTCGAAAAGGTTGGTGACCCCTGGACTAGACCCATTTATAGATAAACAAAATATTCTAAGTAGCAATCAGTATGGGTTTAGAGCAAAAAACACTACATCAATGGCTCTTATGGAATTGATAGAACAAATAACTACTGCTGTCGATCAAAACCAATATTGTGTCAGTAGTTTTGTTGATTTAAAAAAAGCATTTGATATTATTGACCACACTATTCTCCTTGAAAAATTGAACAAATATGGTATTAGAGGACCAGCATTACAGTGGGTATCTAGCTATTTGAAAGACAGGAAACAGTTTTTACAAATAAATGGTGTAAAATCTGATCTCTGCAACATCACATGTGGAGTTCCTCAAGGTTCTGTACTTGGACCAACGCTATTCATTTATATGTGAATGACTTGGTAAATGTGTCAGAACTCCTTAAATGTGTCCTTTTTGCAGATGATACCACTTTTTGTTTTGTTTTGGTAAAGATATGGAACAGATGTTGGAGTTGACGATGACAGAATTTGTCAAAATACAAACTTGGTTTAAACTTAATAAATTATCATTAAATCTAGATAAAACTAATTACATGATATTCAGTAATTAAAAAAGAACTGTTGAAGTTCCATTTAAAATTGATGGTGTTGAGATTTGTAGATTGAGTGACACATAAATTCTGTAAGAATAAAAATATCTAAATCGATTGCAGTACTGTACAAAGTCAGAGACTTATTAAATGATAAAGCTCTGTATTTGTTGTATAACACAATCATTGTTCCACACTTAATCTATTGATTGATGTTTGGGGGAAAGCATGTAAAACAATCACAAAGCCTATTTTTGTTTTACAGAAAAGAGCTGTAAGAATTATCACTAGAAAGCATTACCGTCATCCATCAAGTACATTATTTTATCAACTAAAGTTATTGAAGTTCCATGATTTGGTAGACTATAATATTTTATCAGTTATGTATAGGGCTCAGAATAACGCATTACCTTTAAATATCCAAATGCATTTTGTTAAAAGACAAAGTTGTTATAATCTTAAGGGAACAGAGATATTTGTAAAAACCAAAATTCAGAACTAGTTTGAAGGGACGGTCTACCTCAATCCAGGGAATTAGATTATGGAATGGTTTGGAGAGTGATGTTAAAAATGCCAAGCCAATGTGTACATTTAAGAAAATGATCAAAACTGAGTTGTTTAAAAAAAATGAAGTAGTTTAATGTGTATTGCATTAGAGTAATACCAAAAATACACTACACGCGTTACGACTCCGCCCCGCTCCGGTCCGACCTCCGCAGCAAATACGCACCCATTATAATCAATGACAGAATTTACACTGGCTCCGCACGGCGGCGGCGAGCAGCGGAGAGCGGACGGCAGTCCGTCAAAATTAGAAATTTTTCTATTTCTGCCGGACGCCGGAGCTGTGCCGGAGTCAACTTTTGAAGATTACGTCGCACCAACAGGAAAAGGAACGAGCACAACTTCCGTATTTACAAAATAAAATCACCACGGGCGGACTAATCCTAGCTCTATACGGATTTATTTGTACAAAAATGCTGTCAAACTATCATTTATGACTACGCCTACAAACGCAATACAAGAAATAAATAAATAAATAAAGTATTTTATTCTGAAATGTAATACATCACTTCCTGTTGCTCAAACCATGTCCTGTCGCTCATTTACGAGAGAAGATCAAGGCAGCAGTCTCTACTGTTGTTCTCCTTCTTCCACCGAATGAATTGTTTTGTTCTGACTTACTTATTTATCACTTGATTTATCGCGCGATCTCGCAATTCCCGCGCAAGCGTCTCGGAGCAGCGCATCCATGCGGACCTGAGTGGAGCGGAGGAAGTGGAAACTGGACTTGCACAGTTGCGACCTGCGGAGCGGAGCCGCAAGTAGTGTATTTTTGGCGTTAGAAAGAGTTTTTAATTTTGTTCTGTTACTTGAAGATTATTATTGTTTGAACTAATTGATTGAAAAAAGGGGCAGATATAAGAAGATTTCTTCCTTCTGCTACCTTTCATTTTTTACATTTTGTATGTTATCGTTTATGGGATTTTTGTATTGTGTTTTTTTTATGAACAAATTTTATAAAATAATTTTTTTTTAAATAAAGATAAAATTTTCTCACTCTCAAATATGCTATTGAATATTTGAGTAAAAAACTCAACTGCCATCTCTCCAAGACATTTCCAAACTTCCACTGGTATGTCATCAGGTGCCTGCCTTCATCATCTTCATTCTTTTCAGGGCTTTCCAGACTTAATCCTCACTAATCTTCCTCATTTCCTAGGCCCTGTTTACACGGCGTGTATTTTGAGTGGAACCGCTACTTTCTCTTTGCGTCTTTGCTTATCGCCTACACGACGCTGCTGGCCCCCCTCTGCATCCGATACTTTCCTGATCCAGCTCTCAGGGTGGAGGTTTTTCGCTGACCCCCCGCTGATAATGTAAACATCTCCTGCTGCTCTTTTGTGTCAAACACATGCGCGCAGCTCGCACGCGCGGACAGTGGGCATGCGGACATTTCACGTGTCACGCTGCAAAATATAACAGTTTAACAATAATAAACAGGGTGCGTGACTTGTAAGCCTGTATAAAACTTCTCGTTCTCACAGCTTCCATTCAGAATTGAAAAAGACTTCTGGACAGAAGTCGAAACGTTTTCTGCAACAAATAAAGTCCAGTTGATCCTGTATTGAACGCCTTTTTTTGATTTCATCATGTCCTGGATGACTGAGAATCTTCACCAGCAATAATAAACAGTATTTATGTTGGCGTGGGAGATGTTTACATTTATCTGAACTACAGTATCTATCTGGACTCGTTACGTTTTTTAAACAGTGCGTAACGGGCTGTGAAAATGAAGACACCAGGTTTATTTTTTATTTATTTATTTATTCAGCACCACAAACTTTACGTAACACAAACACTGAGAATTAAACTGAACACACTATTAAAACACGTTAACTGAACTGTAACTACGTTAATGAACTGGACTCTTGCTATGTATCTGGACCCATCAGAACCGGTCTGCCTGTTGGAACGACAGCTTCTCCACCTGGCAGAAATAAATAAATAAAAACTCTGTTGTTGTGTGATCAAAGTAAACACAAGCAAACATTATATTAAGAACGTTGATTTACCTGCTGTAAGTCAGCTGTTTATCACGGAGGAAAGTCCGACATCATCCTTATCGTCACTCGGTTCTGATCCACAGTCCACTCAGCGTCTGGTGTGCAGCTTGTTAGATGAAGCGGGTCCCACTTGGTGTCAAATCGACTCTTATCCAAAATCCAGCTTTAACTTGTTGTTAACTTGTTGTTAGCTCAACTTTTAGCCCAGAAGAACACAGCAGACAGCCAGCAGTAGCCGTGTTTCCATCAAGGTTTCTAGCTGCGCAATTTGAAATAGCGCAGCAGAAAAGCTTAATGGAAACGGCAAATTGCGAGGTTACTTCCTGAATTACGCTAAAAAGTTTTTACGCTCGCTTGAGGTGGTTTTTGGGATTTGAGATGCGCTAAACGACAAATGGAAACACATTTTCCGACTCATTTCTGACGTAGCGAAAATTCACGTCACGTGACGTTCAGCTGTTTCCGCTCCGGACAACATGTAACATCGCTAAAACTAGTTGGCATGACAGAATAAATACAACTCGCCCGATAGCAACACGTACCTGAAATATTCTCTCCATTTTGACGAGATGTGTGGCCGGGTTCTGTTTTCAACCGCTACTTCCTGTTTACTGTAGACATGCGCAGTGCTGACGTCTGACGTAATGACGCTGACGTCTGACGTAATGACGCTGTGCGCGGCTTGGTAGAAGCGCTTCAAGCCAGTAGATGGAAACACTTCTGATCTGCATTAATTTGTATTTACATATTTGCGAGGTAGCTCAAAATACGAAATGAAAATGGATGGAAACACAGCTAGTGAGGCAGCACGCATGCGCAGTGGGTGAAAGGGGGGGGGGGCATGAGGGAGGGGGGGAAATTCGAACAGATCCGTGTCAACGCAAAACTTTTAATCTAATTAACATACCCAAAACATCCGTTTCCCCCCCACAGTGTCCGTGTGAACAGGGCCCTAGTCTACACTTTCTGTGACTTCCACTCTTCTTTCTCTTTTATTCACGTCATTCATTAGCTCCTCAAACTACTGAGTCCAGCTTCCCATCACATTCTCCTCACTTGTTAGAACATTACCATCACAATCTTTAATAAGCCTAACCTGCTGCACATAATTTCCAGCCTAATCCCTCTGTCTCATCTCACCTACAAGTCCTTCTCGCCGTCTTCAGTGTCCAGCCTGCCTTACAACTCATCATATGCTTTGTGTTTTGCCTTTGCTACCTACCACTTTTCTTTATGTTGCATCTCCTTATATTCCTGTCTCCTCTCTTCAGTCCTCTCACTGTCATATTTCTTCTTGGCTAATCTCTTTCTTTGAATGGCGTCCTGCACTTCACTATTCCACCACCAGGTTTCCTTATCATCTATTCTCTGTCCAGATGACACACCAAGTACCTTCCTACCTGTCTCTCTAATTGCTGTTGCTGTAGTAGCCCAGTCATTTGGAAGCTCTTTCTTACCACCCAGAGCCTTTAACAGCTCGTCTCTGAATTTCTCACAACATTCTTCCTTCTTTAGCTTCCACCATTTGGTCTTCTTCTCTGATTTTACTCTTTTTCTCTTCTTCACAACAACAGTCATTCTACACACAACCATCCGATGCTGTCTGGCCACGCTCTCCCCTGCCACAACCTTACAGTCTCCAATCTCCCTCAGGTTTCCTCTTCTACACAGAATGTAGTCGACCTGCTTACTCCTTCCTCCACTCTTATAGGTCACTCTATGTTCCTACCTCTTTTGGAAATGAATATGGGCTACAGATATTTCCATTCTCTTGGCAAAATCCACCACCACCTGTCTTTGTGGTTTCTTTTCTTGACACCAAACTTACCCATCACTTCCTCATCCCCTCTGTTTCCTTCACCAACATGTCCATTCGGGTCTGCTCTGATCACCACTCCCTCCTCCCTTGGAATATGCTCTATCATTTCATCCAGATTCTTGCTAATTTTATCTTTCTCCTCCATATCACATCCAACGTGTGAAGCCTAGCATCAGACCTTCTACTTCTACCTATATCACATTGACTGACACTCTCTTCACATCTACTACATTCTTTGCCAGCTCCTCCTTCAGGACCACCCCTACGCCATTTCTCTTTCTATCCACACCATGGTAAAACAGTTTGAACCCTGCTCCAATGCTGCGAGCCTTGCTGCCCTTCCACTTGGTCTCTTGGACACATAAAACATCTACCTTCCTTCTCTGCATCATGTCAGCCAGCTCTCTACCTTTGCCTGTCATTGTCCCCACATTTAGAGTTGCAACCCTCAGTCCTACATTCTTTACTTTCCTCTTCTCCCTCTGTCTCCTGATACATTCCCCTCCTTGTGCTCTTCAACTAACAGTAGTACAATTTGGACTGGCACCGTTTGCCAACAGCATCAAGGGCGTTCATTGATGGCACAGTTGTAGAAAGAAAAGCTCTGCAGAGAGTGGTGAAGGCTGCACAGAAGTCTGTTAGAGTCAGTCGCCCCACCATCACAGATATCTACACCTCTAGATGCAGGAAGAGAGACACCTGCATCATGGAGGCCCCACTCATCCAGCACACACACTTTCTGCCCTGCTCCCCTCAGGAAAGAGGTTGAGGAGCATTAGGGCTCCAGTATCCACCTTATTTTCGTTTTCGCGGCACTACCCATAATTCATAGCGGAAGCCGGGAGTGTACTTCCGCCCGCGGTCCCGCGCTCTTGTTTACGTTTGTGGGGAAACATACTTGCTAGCGATTTATTTATTTATTTACACAAAAGTTTCCTTTACCTCACGTAAATGGAAGCACATAAGAGGTGGATAATTCCAAGGATGTTTTAAGAAGCTGCGAAGATAAGACGTTATCTGTGCTTCAGCTGTCACTGAGCAGTGACAGCTGAAGCACAGATAACGTCTCATCTCACTGCTCACGGACAGGCTGACTGGACACTGTGGAAGGTACATCACTTATATCAGAATATTTAGATCACAGCCAGACATTAATAGTCAGAGTTCAAGTCTGTGCTGTGAATGGAAGCATACATTTAATATAAAATTTGTTGAAAATGTCACAATTGAAATGTACAAAGTTGAAACACATGCTGTTTAATTAACAAGTTGATAAAGTAGTTATATATTTTCTGCAATATTCAAATACAAGATAATATGAAATATGTACATTGTTTTGAGAAAACCATGTGTTGCCATTTAAAGAAGAACCTGTTACATTGTGGTTGAATAAAACAAAAAAAGAAGTCATTTTTCAGTTGATCTCATACATACACTATTACATAAGCTTTTCAACAAAAACATTCATGGTGTATTATATACAAAAGAGAAACATAGAAATTATTTACTCCATATCTAAAAATTTCTGTGTTAAGGTACTCTGTCCGGTCGTAGAATCTTCAATCACCAGCAGACTCCCAGGACATGGATGGAAACTCGACTTCGTCCAGAAGTTTTGTGCAGTCGTACACACAGCAACAAACGAGTTAAAATCTTCTATAAATAAATCTGCTGTTCATTTACATTTGTTATTTTTGTTGTTATTTCAATAATTAAAATACACTGTTCAATGTCTAATAATGTGAAGTAGTTTCATTGTGATGTCACCCATACTACTCATTGTAATAAACATAAATAAAAACTAAAGGTCCTGATTGTTCTTAGGCCAGTGTTTTTATTCACATGTGCAAAGCAAAAAAACATTCATTTTGCTTATAAGTTTTGATCACCCAGGAGACTGACAAAGTTCAGAATAAAAGCTATAATTATACATTTAAAACAGTTGAAACTGAATAGTGTACAATATGACAACTGTGGGTGGTGTTGTCTTAATGAAAATGAATTGGCACAGAATAAAGATCAAAACCAATTCAACAAGCAATGATGGAGACCAGCAAACTGAACAGATTTCTCTTCATGTGGAACTGTCCGATTTCAGCCAACTCCACAGGAATCCAAGGTGTAGATCTGAGACTGGACCCAGGTGTACGATCTGAGACTGGACCCAGGTGTACAAACTTATCTCTGGATGGATCTCGTGGCTTCAATGTTCTGTAAAGTAGAAAAAGAAAACTTGTCTTGTCATAGACAGTGTGTACAGTACAGTATTAGTACTAAAATGAGTAAATAAAGCATTTACTTAATGTAGGATCTTATCTCTGGATGGATCTCGTGGCTTCAGTCTTCTGTAAAGTAGAAAAAGAAAACTTGTCTTGTGATAGACAGTGTGAACAGTACAGTACAGTATTTGTACTAAAATGAGTAAATAAAGCATTTACTTAATGTAGGATCTTATCTCTGGATAGATCTCGTGGCTTCAGTTTTCTGTAAAGTAGAAAAAGAAAACATAAAGCATTTACTTAACAGATCTGTCATTAAATAATATAAATAAATATAAATAATACTGTACAGTTATATTATTTAATGACAGATTTGTTAAGTAAATTCTTTATTTACTCACATTTTAGTACAAATGTAGCTTCATGTGCACTTTTCTCCTCTTTAATTTACATCATTATTTTAAATGTGCTTTAATAACTCTGGTTTAATGACGGGTCAGGTTTTGAGGCCTAGTCATTGTTGACACGGTCTGTCTTTGAAAAAAGATGTGTAAACTGTCTCAATCATATAACCAGCTAAATAACAGTTTAACTAAAATAACACAGCCCAAAAAAAAAGTCCAGGCTCAAGAACCAGCACTTTGTTGTGAGTGTTACCGTCTGGAAGTTAGCCTTTAAAGTAGCTACATGCTAAGCTAACCACAGCATTATCACAGCAGTACAGACGCTAAATCATGAAAAAAAAAAAAAAAAAACAGCTACTAAACAGACGGTTATACTCCGATATTGTTCTGACATGGTTTCACAAAATGATTTATATAGAATATTTTGTTTACCGAACTAAAGTTGATCGGAGCGCGACGTCTTCGAGAGCAGGTCCGAGGCTGAGTCAGACAGAGGAAGGAGCAGCTGACAGCTCCTCCGATGGACGTAGATCCTTCACGTTTACAACAGCGCGTTGCTCAAACGTATACCTGGCTGTAACACCCTCTAACCCAGCAAGAAACAACCCCAAAAATAAAAAAAAACGAGAGAAAATAAACTGGTGTCCTGGCTTGTTTTTCACAGCAAACCACACACTACAGGACTTCCGGGTTCCGGCGGAAGTTTACCACCGGGAGGGGGCGGCACCGGACTGTCATGGCGGCCTACATGAGCTTTTGGCGAAAGAGGTGGATACTCCCACGTCCTGTTCGCTGCACAGAAACTGTGTTCACTGTTTGCAGAGGGTTGACACTTCATGCTCAGGTGTCCACCCTGAGTGGCTGCAGAGCAGCTCCACAGACAAGGGCCATTTACTTTTGGGATAAATTAAGGTCGCCGATTGGTCATTTGCTGACACGCCTACTGGACTGATTGACAGGTCCAAAAAAAAAAGCAAGCGCTGGCAGCCCCAGCTGCAGTGGTATTCTGTGTTTATATGTTGTTAATAAAAAGTTCTAAAAAAAAACTGGGAGCGCTGGTCCTGCACCCACACATCAGCCCAGCCCACCAGGAAATCTCCAGACCCTTCTGCAGCCATGCTGGACCTGAGTTTAATTTGCTCGTGACAAATTCCTTCATTTGTCATCATTTCAGTCATGGCATCAACGGAAAAGGAAGAGCTCACTTGCCTTTTGGCAAAACAAAAAAAACAAAAGAAAAGAAAAGGCCGGATCAGGGATGAAGAAGGGGAATTTAATACATTGGCGTCGCATTCAAAACAGGGCAGTTTATTGTGCGACACACGTACGCAGTCGTAAAAATTTTACTTTGCGCCGACATGCCATGCGGGGGTCCACTTCGACTCTTATCCAGTAAGCGCAGACCTCCGCGGACAGACGTACGTGGGAGTATACTGGGGGCTGGTGTAGAACCACTAAACTGAGGAACAGCTTCTACCCTGAGGCTGTTAGACTCGTGAATCTCTAATCACATTATGCTGCTGATCTGTTTCATGTTGCTGTGTTCATTCATACTCATCTGCTCACACAGACTCATGTCCGTGCTGCTGTCCAGTGTATTATTTTTGTACTACTAGTGCTTAGTGTGTACACCATTAATAAAAAATGATTGGGTAAAAGGTGTGTCAAAAAGGTTAAAATCTGCATTAAGAGGCTAAAAAAAACTGTAAAGAGTAAAAAGGAAAAAAAGAGAGCAAAAAACAAGGAAAAGAAAGAAGAAAAAAGAGAAAAAAGGAAAAAAAGAGAAAGAAAAAGGAAAAAGAAAGAAGAAAAAAGACAAAAGAGAAAAAACAAAGAGCAAAAAAGAAAAAAGACAGAAGAAAAAAGGAAAAATGAGAAAGAAAAAGAAAAAAGAAAGAAAACAGAGAAAAAAAGGAAAAAGAAAAAAAAAAAGA
>JBBPBX010004510.1:0-63559 GCA_038048925.1 Garcialebias charrua | reverse complement strand
TGCCATCATTGTTGAACAGTACAGTATGGAGTTGATTAAAGCATAATTAGATGCTTAAGCTGCAATATGTAGCTTTTGAACATGCTGGCACTTAGAAACATTTTGAACAGAGACACGTTTCTGGTCCCTCCTCACTCAGAGCCATATATGACTCAGCTCCACCTCGCTCGCGCAGCAGCCTGGAATGCTCCGCCCCCACTACGTCCCGTCTCAACCGCTGCAAAGTTCTGTGATTATATGTTAATAAAACGTTCTAAAAAATAAAATAAAACCATGGAGCACTGGTCCAGCAACACAAAAACACCCTGAAATCTGCAGAGCTTCACGCAGCCACGTTGGACATGATTTAATTCGCTCGTGACAAATCCACTTCCTCATTTCTGTCAGTGAAGGAAGAAGCGAACACCGCTGCGGGCTCGCTGCAGGGTTGACAGGCGGGGGCGTGGGTTAGGGGGTGAGAAGTAAGAAGCTCTGTTTTTATTGGCTGAATGGCTGGTTATAAAGTCTGTTATTATTGGCTGGTTAACCGCGGGCCGCTCTCTGGTTTTTATAAATGCTTTTATTACCACCGGGAGACGCCAGAGGAATATAGTTTTTTTCAGAGATTACATGTCAAACATCAATCTTTCAAGAGATAGTGGCAGAGTGAAGAAATATGTTTTTTTTTAAAAAAGCTACATACTGAAGCTTTAAAGGGGGGCAGGGGGAGGGATGCTAAATTGAAGTATGATGCCGGGTACCCACCTAAATTGTCAGAACGCTCCTGCCGCCCCCTTTTGGCCGCTTGTCACTGTCACACTGGGAGACACTGAGATGCGTCTGATGACGCGCACTGGGGGAGGCAGAGGAGGGAGTCTAGCTCGTTTTCCAAGTGATTTGTTATGTTTTCATGCTGCTGGCAGATAAAATCAGCAGCACGTGACCCCCGTTCCTACTGGAGTGGGTTTTCTACGAGCCGAACTGCAGCTCCGACAGTCTTTGTTGAGATTAAAACGTTTTTTTTAATGTTTGGGGTGATCCTACGCTGGAGCGGACAGCAGCAACTGTAAAAATTCCAAGTTTCTTACCGGAGTCTGGTTCCAATTCATGGAGGCTCGATGGGGTAAGTTTAAAAAGTCCAAAAAAAGTCCTGTTGTCGTTGTGTAATCACATAGCAGAGGCTCTCCCGATTGGTTGTTGCGATGCGTCGAGCAACGTCGAGCCGCAAAATATCAACTTTTCGATCCGACGCTGCTCAACGCGTAGGTTGCTTCGGACGCGCGCGTGCGCGGAAAGGAACTGCCGCGTGCCGCCGCGCCGCTTCAAACACTCAAAACGCGCCGCTTCACGATACGCTGCGCCTCGACGCGTCTCCACATAGACTTAGCATGTAAACCGGACGCTTCCGCCGCCCGACACGGGTCCAGTGGGTAACCGGCATGAGCGTCTAACTGTGAGCATCCGATTCCAGACGAGTCAGTGCCTCTCCATTCACAAACCTCACTGCACGTCATTGTCTATATGCATGTGCAAACAGCTACACAAGATTGGCAAATTAAAACGTTTCTTTTCCACACATTCTTTCATGTTCAAAAATCTAACTTCCCATAGCAAAATACCCATCCCATACCTGCACTTCCCTATGCTACAATCAATGTATCAGGGTGCTATTCTGCTGTCTGTTTGTTAGTTGTCGTGATTAGCTTGTGAGCCCAAGTGTGACTCATGTGTACACTCAGAATAAAAGATTGTGTTTACGGTCAAATTTTGAGATAACAATGTCCACAGAGTGTGCGTTAGGAAACGGTCGACAGGCAGCACCTAGTTCAGAAGAGGAAGGGAGTCGATATAATCTGAAGATAGAGTGAACAGAGGGGAGGTTGATATCTCTGAGGTCAAACAATTTTATTTCGCTGTTAGAGAACAGCATCTAGATGTCATTTATATATTATAATAAGACATGCTGGAACATTTATGACGGAAGAGAATGATTTTAAACATGATTTAGTCCTGGAATCTGCTTGTAAAAATGTTTTTTTTTACCACCGCAGCCTTCTTATAACTGCTAAGGTTGTTGTTAGAAGCGTACTTTGTATTATTGGTATTCAAATTAATGTGGATGTTGTTGTCGGATCATAAAACAGCAACAATAAAACAGTTTGTTGCCGAACGGAACAGTATTAATTTAACAAAAATAAGCTTTAAAAAAAATTATTGATGATACCATGTAAATCTAACAGTTTTTTTTTTCAGTCTAATTTCTTAGATTGTAGGAAACACTTTGTGGTCTTGGAACATTTGTTTAATTTAACAAAGTATCCATGAAATAATCAGTGAATTAAGTTTGATTAAATTACAATAATAATATTGATAATAATATGCATCAGACTTTTACATTTACACTCATTATGAATAATACTGTATTTCCATCCCACCCTTCAGTAAAGAAAGTTTTTTAGAGAAGTAACTATAGTCACAATTAGTCAGTGTTACAGGTGAAGGTCATTATACTTTCAGTCAATTACATTCCCTGTTCTCAGTCCTCAAATCCCCCATAGTTTCCTATCCATCCATCCATTTATTATCTTTACCTGCTTCTTCCTTTCTGTGCCACGGGGAGACACAGGTGCCCATATGCAGCAGTGACTGTACGAGAGGTGGGGTACACCCTGGATGGGTCGTAAGTTAAAGGCCCATACTCCATTCAAAGCCGGACAGTCCACTCGTGGCCATGTGGTTGCGAGTTGTTTATTTTCTAACACACTTTTCACAGTCCACAAAACACAGGTGCAAAGCTCCTGGGAACCCCCTCCTGCACAATCCAATATACACTAGGGTGTTAATGTGTCACACCTATTCCACTCATCAAGCCTCCTCTCATCCACACAAAAATGAATAAATGAATGTAAAGTCATTTTTTTCTACTTGTGTCACTCATGGGTGACTATCCAAACGTATCGATCACACTCACTCGTGCACACACCCACAGAGATACAGTATTTTCTGGTGTATAGGTCGCACCTGTGTATAGGTCGCATTGTCCAATTATCACCAATAGATTGGAAAAATCCCTAGATAGGTCGCACTGGTGTATAGGTCGCACCTACGTTTAGCTCTGCTGCAAATGTCTGCCACAGGAGCGCACAGCAAGGCTTTTAAGAAGATTAACACTTAAAAACAATTATTTGTTTGATAAAAATTATAGCAAATATGTGTCTGAGCTGAACTTTTCCTTAATAAATGAACGTAATTGTGAAATGAGCTGGATTTAAAAATGTGTTTCACCAAAAGTGATAACAAGCCATATATAGGTCGCACCTGAGTATAGGTCGCAGGCCTTGAAAAAACCATAAAAAGGTGCGACCTATACACCGGAAAATACGGTACTCGCACCCACAGCTTCTGCCTGGGCTCATTAGAGAAGCAAAGGATGAAATGATCTAAAAAAGAAAACATTAAAAAGCAGAGTTAAAGGAGGCCATGAGAGATTTTATGCAGATTCACACTCCACAGCTCTCAGGCAATCAGTAAGCCTCCTCCTCAACCGAGAATGCCGTCCGATGGTCACAAAGGGCAGAGAGGGAAATGGGAGACAAAAGTCATCCCAGCATTTGTTGAATTCCCACGCCTAGCACTTAAAGAGAGTTCATTTGGTAATCCCTTTCATTAATGTTTCCCTTTCATTTACTCATTTTTTCACTCTTCCATTTTTTTCCTGTCCACTTTAAAGGTACGAGTGAGTGGGTGAGGAACAAGACGAAGCAGCAACTGGAGCAGCTGAAGATATGAGGCTAAAGAGGGTGTGAAAACAACCCGACGGTAAGTGGGGCAACAAACATTTCACACAGCACATTTCCATTTCAGGGTTATTTTATTCTCCAGAGGAGCTCTACATAATAACTGATTTCCATATTGCTAGCCACAAAGTCATGCTTTTTTAATCCTGGGGTCTTCAAATGTTTTTCATAGTTTTGCTTCACCTTTTTTCCTCCTTTGCAACAACTCTCTGTGGCTCTGCGTCTACATTTGGTTATAGATCTCTGCTGTTCACAGTGTACCAAGAAGCCTATGGTAATAATATAACATTATCTGTTATGCAGTACACACACACACACCACACACTTCACGTAAAAAACAGCCAACAAATGTACAGTCTAATTACCAAATTATTGTGTAACTAAAGCATTTCCTGTGAAAATGCAATGTTGCTGAAGAACTTGCTGAAAAATAGCTGAAATTAGCTAAAAAAAATATGCTGAAATGTAGCTGAAATGTAACAACAAGCCTAAGTTACCAGGAAGCTGGAATTAGCAAGAAATAACTGGGGGAAAAAGCTGAAAAGACAGAAGAAAAAAACTGAAATTACCAGATGGAAGTGGAGAGAGCAGAATTATGGGCAATCAGGATAAAAGAAGCAGAAATGAGCACAAAAAGTGGAATTTATCTGAAAAAAAGCTGAAATTAACAACCCAAAAAAAAATATATATATAAGGAAGTGGAGAAAGCACAACCGTTCCCAACTAGCATGAAAGATGCATGAAGGAAATCAGCACCAAAAAGTGGAAATTATCTGGAAAAATCAGTAATTTAAAAAAAAAAAAAAACAGCTAAATACTTTGTAGTAGCTAAAATGCAGATAGAAGATATACTTGACAGAAGCGAGTGGAGCAAGCACTTTTTTCTGAATTAGGCTGACAAAAATGGAAAATAATGCAAAAACTGTGGAATTAGCTGAAAATGCTAAATTAACATAAAACAATAAATAGTAGCTGCAATAGCAGAAAGAACTGAAACATGCAGAAATAAGCTGAAAGTAGCATCACATGCTAAGATTATCAGAAAGAAGTTAGAAGAAGCACAACAATGTTGTAGCTGGCAGAAATAATCTGAAAGGATCACAAAACAGTTGAAATTAGCTGGAAAAAAAGTTTAAATTTGCACAAGGAAGCTGAAAGAAGCTGAGCCAGAACAAAATGTGAAAGGAGCAGTAAAAGGTTGTAAACAGATCTAAAGATTTGAAGGATGTAAAATGAGCTCAATTAATTTTCTTTGGGGAAAAAAAGTGGCAGAAAAGGCTACATATTTCAAAAAGCTAAAGTTGTACCATAACCACAAGTCATAGCACTCTTCTCCTGAATGAGCTGAACATTTTGATAGATGAATTGTGGAAAAAGCACAATAACTGTAGAACGAGAAAGACGCTGAGAAACGTACAGAAGAAAAGTGGATCACAATCGTGTAAATGCTTCATATGTACTGTATGTGCACAATTATAAATTGACAACTGTACGTCTCGTACAAATCTACAAGCAAACTTGGATAAACACAAAGCAAAGTGCAAGTTTACTTGTGTAGAGCCTGAATGCAACTTCATGTCCAGTGTCCTTGCTTTCTCTTTCTAATAATGACCAGATCGTGGCACATAGAGTAAACCGTCATCTCCCTTCCCACTCTCCGAGCTGTCATTGTGAAGCCCATCCATTCATACTGACAGCTGAGCGCAGGCTGTGAGAGAGAGACAGCTATCATCTACCTGTCACAGCAGGCTGCCATTGAGGAGCTCGCTGCAATTCTTTGTATTCCACAAACAGTCTTGGCGAATGGATAAGATGGGAGCCATCACGCATCAGTTTAGACATATTGTGCCCAGTTGCCTGACTTTTTTTTATTTCATTTCTTTTTTCCATTATGGTGTGCGGGAATGAACGTATAAATTATTTTTGAAGGTTCTCTTTGAAACTGATGAGCTAATTCTCCACTGACATATTTTCTATATTAGAAACATTTTCTCCTTTAAATAATTTTTTTTTAAACGTATGCTTTTTATTGTGAATGTACAGTTGAAATTGTTTCTTTTTTCTTTGACATCAAAACATTTTTATTTTTATTTTTATTTTTTTTATAATTACTGCATTAGGATTTAGTACATTTTGCAAATACACAGTTTGAGTAAAGTAAACAACAAAAACTTGAGGTCATGTTGGTGTATTATTGTCTTCACTCACTAAGTAATGCCTGACCTAATAGAGAAACACAACAAAAAATATTAAAATATTGATAACTATTATTTTAAAATGAATGTTTTATGTTCTTAGTTGTAAATCCATGCTTTGCGATTTTAATGATTGTTCAAGTAATAGGTGCAACCTTTGAGACATTCATTCATTTGACCTTTATGTATACATATATAGGTTAGTCTCAATGAGCCACAAGGACTCATTTACAAGAGATACCTGTTTTAAACAAAGAACACAGATGACAGACAACAATAGACAATCATATAAAAAGCATATAAAATGAATAAGTAAATTAAAAAAAGATATAAAATGAGCAAAAACAGCTACATTGTACAGTGATGTAGAATACTAAAAACAGGAACATGTCTGTGTTGGTTTTTGCCATGAGCAGTTTGTTTAAAGACATTTAGAGAGGTCAAGGTTGAGAGCTTGAATATTTTTGCAAGGTGTTCCATGATACAAGAGCAGAGTAGGAGAAGGCCCTTTTCCCTAGTTCAGTCCACACTGATGGAACACTGCAGGTAATAATGTCCTGAGAGCGCACGCTGTAGCTGCACTCACGTAGAGACATGTAGGAGGAGATGTATGAAGGCAGTAGACCAAGAAGTGATTTAAAGATGAAAATGTACCAGTGAGAGAGCCTGTGTGAAGTTAATGATGATCAATTAACCAGTTAATACAGGGTGCAATAGTGGGCACGATAGTTACAGACAAATATGAATCTTAGTGCATCGTGATAGGTGGCATCCAACATCTTCAAGGTGCTTGTAGGGGGCGTTCAGGTAAATAATGTCACTGTAGTCAATGGAGGGAAGGACAGTTGCAGTTACAAGGTGTTTCCTAGCATTCAGAGTTAGACAGGATCTATTCTAGGATACAGTATAGGAGACGGTGGGCCTGTGATCGGAAGATCGCCTGTTCAAGCCCCTGTACCGACAACACAAAAAAATGTGGGTGGAAAAGGTGAAACACCCACACCTGCCTCCACCCTCATTCGCCCCACTCTGGGCCCCTGAGCAAGGCCCCTAACCCCCACCATCTGAACCCTAAACAGGTCTCTCTTGAAAATGAGTTCTCGTGGCTCAATGAGACTACCTGGATAAATAAAGGGTAAATAAAATAAAAAAATGTTTGAAAAAGAAACCCAGTTTGACTTTCTATTTATTTACCAAGTTTTCGACGTGGGGCTTAAAGGAGAGATGTGAATCAACCAAGATACACAAGTATTTATAAGAATCGACAAACACAATAGGGACACCATTTGAAGATAAATAGAAGGAAGGACTGATGGGATCAACTTCCTCTTTGAAAACAACATCCCTTTGGTTTTGTCGTGTTATAAAACTCATTCTGTTATCATTTGAATACCGGTTTAGGGTTGCAATATAGATCAATATGTAATGTAAAAGTCAAAATGCAATCTCGTCCCTGTGTCGTGAAACATCTTCATGGCTCCAGCTCCAGTAGTCGGTTTCATTTTGAGCAAAATTATCCAGTGTAGTTCATTTCATTGACATTACACTGCACACCGTGTCCTCATTTCCATATCATCACTTGATTATTAGTACTGCTGGCATGGCAGCAGCAGACATGCAGAAACTGTGAATGAGTGAGCAAATGAGTGCCAGAGCAGATGCAAGCCCAGACATCTCCTCTCCGAGTGCCCACAGCCTCACGGCCTCATATCATCAGAGGCTACCAGCCATGGTTTACCGGCTGTATTTGGAAAATTGAACTCTCGTGACAGCGAGACCTTTGTGACCTGTTTGATGTCAGAAATATTAGGGAGGTGTATAAATATTGTATCAACAAGCGGTAAACTTCAAATGTAAAACTTGATGGCAAAAGCCAGTGATGAGCTTTCCTAACTACATGAGTACCGGTATATTACTTATTCATTAGTTAAAAATGAAATTTGGCAACAGAAAAATGATAATTATTGTCAAGGTGTTTTGTGTTTGTGTTAGTTAGCATCTTAAACAGGCCTATATGATGTATTTTAAAGACACACACAACTTGTATTATATGGGCATAACTTGTCTTTCGTAACTTAATTTTTTTACATTTTTAAAAGATTTCAATTTTTTTTTTTTCATTCATTCATTCAACCTTTATATAGAAAGATAAATCACAATGAGCCTCGGAGACTCTTTTACAAGTGAGATCTGTTTAGACAGACACAAAAGTAGTGAAACTGAACACAAGTGTGAAATTGGGGGCAAACATTTTTGCTACAAAACTCTTTCTTCTTGGCTGAGAAGAAAGACCCTGATAATGAAAAAACACCCCACACAGACAATCACATATTGATGTAGAACATTCCGCAGAGGGGGGTACATATTGGCAGTACATAACAGTTTGTATGCCAATCCTTCAAACTAACCAGCAAATTTTGAGCTTACTATATGCAAATTATTATTTTTTAAAGCAAAACTGCTATATTAAAAGTACAAATTTGCAAAGTTAAAATAAATGTATTCGGTTTAAAAAATAAGAAACCAAAAGCCTAAATCTTGAGAATAACTAGACTTAATGTAATTTTAAACTAATTTGCTCAAATCTGACTTGAACCAATAAATATATTCTCCAAAATAACAAAAACTAAAACATGATAGGTGCCAAACAATGTTTTGTTGTACCTCTCCTCCATAGTAATGGCATGAAAGGACATCATCCTTCACAATATCGGTCATGATAATAATGCATCTCACGACTTCTCTCTAAAATGTGAGGTTGATTGCTGCTATTCTAGGAGTTCATCCTCACCTTTGTTGAGCTGCTTCAGGACTCTGACAAACAAACCTACCATTAAGGCTGCGAGAGCCTCATTGATGATGTGCTAATAAAAGGTCATCTGTGTTAGACCGCCGGCAGGTATAATTTGCAATTTTTATTGTGCCTTAAAATGAGGCATCCATCTCAAGAGGAAATAAGCCTCTAATTGGACAAAATGTCATTAGCATTTGTTTGACAGTTGCAAAGCATTTCATTTTGATTGTATTAGAGTGACACTGAAGGGCGAGATACACTCGAGCGTCCTCACGATACGCCAATACGCAGCGTACATACGCCCCGTACGCAGCGTAGCCCCGCGTAGCCCCTCAGGGCAAGTACGCGCAAAAGTATTTTTTTACTACGCATACGCGATTCGCATACGCGATGCGCGGTGTCTGACCTAAACTTCCCCGGCGCCGGACTGTTTTGTATGTTACACAAATGAAATAAATTCCTCTTTTTTATCGCTGATCGGGCCTTTTCTTTTGTTTTTTTGCCTAAAGTCAAGTAACCGCTTCTTCCTCCGTTCACTCGATGAATGAAATGAATGAATTCAGGTCCTACCTGGGTGCGCGATGTTTTATATATTCCCTGGTGGGCTGTGGTGGGCTGTGGGCTGCAGGAAAAGCACTCCGTGCTCAGCTGCTCATATTACAACAAGGAGAACGCGAGCGTTTGGAGCGAAAAACTAGCGGAAGTGACGATCGGAAGTGACGGTACGGAGGAAATGACGTTAGAATTTGGAGCGAAAACACGAGAATCTACGCGAGAACGAAAGCCGAGTGTAGCAGCGGCTCCGTATACGCGCGTATACGGAGTCTGCTTCAGTGTATCTCGGGCTTAAAGCCTAGGATATAGTTGACGCGTCGCATAGGGCGCGCGGCCAAAGTGACGCAATCGCGAAGTCCCCGCCCCCGCGCTTTGGCCAGCGCGTTGGTTTCGCGCGTGGTCGTGCACCTCCCAGATTTTGAAGCTCCGCAAGCCTAGCGCGCGCGCCAAATTGATTGACAGGTGGGTGTGGACCTCACCGACAGCCTTCACGCCAGATTCTGCAGCTGTCTGCGCCGCTGTGGTCGTGGAAACGGCGTCGCGAGGCATGGAGGAATGTTTTGTGACACAAAATGTATTAAATTCTCCTTCATTCCTGATCTGGAGTCGGACTTTTCTTTTGTTTTTTCGCCAAAAGTCACGTGATCGCTTTCTCCTCCGCTGACTCCATGCATTAAAACCGCAAATAAAGACAACAGTTCAGCACGCGAGCGGAAAGCTATTTGTTTTTGTTGTGTGATTTCAAACAGTTCTTCTTCTACGGTAGATTTCTTCTTCTACACCCTTTCTTGCAACATATGCACAGGTTTTAGAGGGTACTGCCACCTGCTGGTCAGTAAAAGAACAGCACTTTGCCAAGCGCTGCCGTGCCACACTATAAACGCATGCACAGTGCGCGCGCAGCACGTGCGCTCCAGCTTGCGGACCAAAGCGCGACTATATCCGAGCCTTAAGGACTGCAGGGGCCACTATTGGAGCCTGTAGCAGCTGTTTTGGCTTAAAGGTCTGAAGTCAACATAGGCCTTAATGCATGTGCAACATTTTGAGAGGAAAATATTGATTTATGACCCAGCTTAGATTTTTTTCTGCATGCACTGCTTAAATTCTACCCTTTGATATTTCTTTCAGTTTGATGCCTGTGTGTTGTGAAGCTCCTCAGTTGTGAGAGACAGAAGTGAGTTTTTCTGAGTATACCTGACTTGGGCAAATCCTTAAGGCCTTTGCACTGCTGACTGAGCTTTAAAGACAGTTTCTAAGAGAGAGAGAGGAAAAAGAAGAGAAGTAGGTCTTAAGTGTCTCCTGGGATGTTAGCAGCACAATTAAACAAAGCTCTGGTAATCTTTATAGCTGGCATCAAGAGGCGCTGGGCTCTCTCGTTATATGCTACATGGAACTGGGAGTGTCTGAGACTTGAAACTATAACCTGTGAGCATCTGCCACCTTCATCCAAATAATATCCCTAATAGCAAATATTTATTATGAAAACAAGACAAAATAATTTGCATTATTCAATTATTTACTCTCTATTTACTTGTAGCAGGTTTTAAAGAAACGTTAAGTGACCCTCAGGTTTTCAGCTAATGAATTTGATTTTGCTAACATGTCATTTCATGGTATCTGAGAATACAACACAGTTTGCTGGTGAAGATTCTCAGTCGTCCAGGACATGATAGAATCAAAAAAGGCGTTCAATACAGAAACAACTGGACTTTATTTGTAACAGAAAACGTTTCGCTTCCCATCCGGGGAGCTTTATCAATTCAATGAGCAGGCTGTGAGTGAGTGAAGTTATAAACAGGCTGAGGTGACACGCACCAACCTATGTAAATTGAAAGCAAATACTGTACACACACATACTGTGTGTGTTAATAATGTGTTAGCTCAAGTATGTCTGTGTGTTTGCTTTCAATTTACATAGGTTGGTGCGTGTCACCTCAGCCTGTTTATAACTTCACTCACTCACAGCCTGCTTATTGAATTGATAAAGCTCCCCGGATGGGAAGCGAAACGTTTTCTGTTACAAATAAAGTCCAGTTGTTTCTGTATTGAACGCCTTTTTTGATACAACACAGTTTGTTTCTTATACTTTTCTTTGTTTTTTGTTTTCCTTTTTTTTTGTGTGTATTTTGTATTATATCCAGGCTTGTTTTCTTGTCAAGCAGCCTAACTTTCCGTTTGAGCTCACCGTTGTGCAGCAGTTCATCCTTTGGTTGAGTACACAAAAGCTTCCGCATTTACGATAAGTCTCTCCAACGGTTTGGTAAACCATCTCGTGAAAGTTTAGGGAACCTGATGGCAGAAGTTACACAACCTGCTGCTGTGTCCCAGTATTGAGAAAAGAAGTTTAGATATTTTTTGACGGTGGCGTTAGAGCGATGCTATCTTACGTCTCTTAATGCAGTCGCTGCTGTGTTGTTCCAGGTCACAAGGCCTAATCCAGAAAAGATAGATTGAATGGTGCTGTGGCTTGGGCTTGCCAGACCTACTTAGGTTCTGGTTGAGAGCACAGTGCTGTGTGGGCGAATCTATTCTGTCCTGAGCAGGGCACAGCATAAACATTGCCCAGGGCATGTAGGCAGGCATGCAGGCACTCAAGTGGACAAGGAAGAAAAAAAAACTATAAGGATGGTTGCTTTTAATTTCCTTTCTACTGCATATCTTTAGGCCTGCCCATGGTCTTGGAGCAAGAGAGGGGAACGAGAGAACAGAATACAGTAGTATTATTGTGTTGTTCCCTCGTGCATGCACACACTCCTACTCTTTCATGGGGAATCCGCCATGAGCCATCCAGTTTCCTGCAACAGCTCTTCTGTTTTGTTTCTGTTACTATCTTTAAGTGATCTGCATTTTCTCCATGGCACTGCGGTGCTCTAACCCCCTGACCCAATGAGTAAACTACCACGGCTCCCCTCTATCCCTTACCCTTCCACCACTACCCCCAGCTTTCACTACCAAATAAGGAAGATTGGAGCCACAGAGAAGCCGGCAAGTCGGTCAGCCAGCGCACTGAAGAGGCCATTAGGGAGCTAGCAAGCCAGTGATGAGGCTGGTAGAAAACCACCTCTGGCATCACTCCGTGGATAGAAGCACACAAACACTCGGAAACGCACACATGCACAAGGCACCGTGTGCACAGTAACCTAAAAGTAGTATCGCCACTCAAAAGCAACGTACAATGGCATGCGTTGAAAGGAATTTGAACACGTGAAGAAAAGTGTACCACACACAGAGAGTTTTTAAAAAAATCACTCAGCGTGGAGACAACAGAGTCATCACAAAACACCATGTAAGGCGCTGAAAGTAATAACAAAAAGGCACCCATACTTAACAGAAATTATAGCGTGTTATGTCTGTAAAACCTCTGAATGATCAAACATGTGTTTTTCTAACTTTGATGTACTATTTATATAATGCCAGACTATGATGTCACTTTTGACACAAAAAAACACCCCCAAACTATTGTATGCTCACACATGCCAGCACGAAATCGTTGAAGACACCAAGACTTTATAGCTATTATCATTTTTGCCAAATTACAGAAGATGAGTCATCTGGTATAATTATAGAAATACTGTTTATTCCTACAGTGATTGAAAAATCATGGTTAAATCTAGCAGTTTAAAATAAATTACCATAATTACTTCTTTAAAGTAGACTTTCTGAAGCGGGTGAGTCTTTTCTTTTTCTTCTCAGATAGCTATTTTCATGAGGCAAAGTCAACGTTGAGCCCTATTGCCACACATGGCACTATCCCTGATTAACAAACAATGTTGAAAGTTTTACAGAATTCACAAAATAGAGTAAAACATGACGAGACATAAATGTTCCTCTTCAGTAGGTCTACAGCTCTGTCTCATTTTCTATCTGAAATGTCTGGGTTTCTTTTCTCACTTACCTGGCAGAACTGCCAGAACACACATTCAAATATTGGTAGTGAGTTGATTAAAATGAATGCAACAAGTTGAAGGAAGCGGGAAGCAAGCGATGGTAATTAAAACAATGAATGCAACTAAAAAGACATTCTGGATTGTCAAATAAGCTCAAGTGCAGCTAACACTCTGATTTAGGCATTTTTGAAGACAAGAGTATTGACGTGACATATTTCCACTTTCACTTCGCTGTTTTCTTAGTTGATTTTCTAACTCTTTGGATGGGTTTTAACACATCAGAGAGAAACGAGAACCAAAGATGGTAGACGAAGCATCTGCCCTGACTGGCAGATGGTGGTGGAGGTGGGTGAGGGATTCTCACCTGCCTTGCTGAATTGCTATCGAGGGATTTTGAAAGCAGAATAAAAAATAAAAAAAATAGATAAATAAGTCCAGTATACTCGTACAGACACCTTTTGGAAAACTTAAAAAGTAAATGTGAGGCAGAGGTCATTTAAAAAACTTGTAACGTAAACTTCTATTGCACCAGATCATATCCAAATATTTTTAGATTATGTGATAAAAAATAAAATAAAAAAAGTAAGAAAAAGGAAAGTAGGATTACAAATCTTGCGAGTGCAAACATATTACATGATGTCAAAGTTCATGCTCAATAATCCAAGTAAAAAAATCAAACCTAGTTCAGTCAGGTCATCTGGACTTTTTTTTTTTTTTGACATTCCGTCCTCCATCCAAAGGACTTCATAAGGAGTTTTGATCAGTTTTAAATCACTTTGGCTATGGCTGCCTCAGAGGAGTTGATGGGGAAGAGGGCGGGCCCCAAAAGCCATCTTATTAACAGCAAACTTGTTACGTACTAGCATGTTTGAAAGAACGTTATCAGCGTTTTAATGGCTGTTATCAGGCAGCGTGTTTCCGCGAACCCGGAAGTGGTGTGTTTTTGTGTTTTGCAGCTTATGTAACCGTTTCCCTCAACCTAACCTTAAGCCTGACCCAGATGTCCAACCCTAAACCTAACCCCAGCTCACCCTTGTGCCTAAACCTAACCAAGACCCTAAACCTAACCAAAGAGAGTGAAATCGAAACCTAACCACGTAAGTAAACGGAGCCTGCTGTCATCTATTGTAACGGTATTTGAAACATGCTAGTACGTTATCAGTCCATTCTATGTGCGCTATCAACCGTTATCATCCCCATAGAGTGTGGGAGAAACTGTTCGATTCTATGGTTGATAACATCCGAAGCGGGTGCTCACTGAGTGTGCTGCTTGTGGGATGGAGTTTGTTTGTGGCTCCTCGGACTGACGAAGTCCTTTGGATGAAGGACAAAATGTCTCAACAAAATAAACAATAAAAAAAAACATCCAGATGACTTGATTGAACTATGCTGAATATTACATTATGCTTGATTCCTTGCACTATCCTAAAAAAGATAAAAGTCCCGGTAGATAGATCAGTTCCGTTCTGTGACTTGTATTCCCACCCCTGCTCCTCCCAGAACACCCACCAAGCTCCTATCTCCATTCTCAAACTCCTGTCTATTGACAGTGCTCACTTGTGTATAAAGGTAATGAATTCATAATCTCTCCCGAGCTCTATGTAGATCTCTATCATGGTGGGAGATAAGGGTAAGCATCGTTGCACTCTAATAGCCGTCAGTCTGTCTCTGTTCCGGCATGCTGTGTTTATGTGTGTCTAGGAACCCACCCATTGCTACAAAAACCAGCAGGGCTCTTCATTTCAGCTTCCAGGAAGAAAGAAAAAGGTTTTTGCTCAGAGTGCCATTGCTTGTCAATAAACTGTTAAAGCTAAAAAAGCAATTTCTCTGCATTTAGCATCCAGAACTGTCTCACTTCTTTCCACTTGTGTCTTGTGCAAACACAAAAAGCACAACCCAACCCTCCCTAAATTTGCTGACAAATACCACAGGTAAAGCAAGAGGGTGAGGTGTTCTCAGAGTAACTAAAGTAAGACTGCAGCATGGAGCAGCTCTCAAGAGGTGACCAGCACGTGCATGTGTTTTTAATTGTTTTCAGTAGGGTGATGAAAAGTCCTCCATCGGAGCACAAGCTGGCTGTGGGACGTCCCCTCCAGGGACTCAGTGAGCAATGGCCCACTGATAGGCGACTGTCTGAACCCAGAGTGTACACAAAGGGAGCAGGAGACAATGCAAACAGAAGCAACATTCTTAATTTAATCTTGAATGGGTTCAAAAAACAGGTTGAGGACCAGAAAGAGAGGAAAGTCTGCATTAACATTTGGAATAATTTTTCATTCAACCTTTATTTAGACAGGTAAATCTCATTGAGCCTCAAGGACTCATTTACAAGAGCGACCTGCTACAAACTAAAGAAGGATGACAACAGCAATGGTAGAATTTCCTTAAAGCTGCTATCTGCGATTTCTGTATGACCAAAACACTTGGAAAAATTTTGAACAGGGAAAGCCTTCTGCTCCCTCCCCCTTGTTCTCTGGCTGACCTGCAACTCCGCCTCCTTAGCTCCTCCTCCTCCCAGCGCTGCAGGCTGAGACAGGCGGGGGATGAGCTGTGTGAAGCTGACACCCCACCCACATGAACAAAACTCTGTTTTTATTGGCTGGTTAACGGCTGGTCACTGTGGGTTTTTATAAATGCTTTTATTACCACCGGGAGACGCCAGAGGACTATAGTTTTTTCAGAGATTACTTGTCAAACATCTATCTATCATAAAATAGTGGCAGAGTGAAGAAATATGTTTAAAAAAATAACTTACATACAATCAACAATAGACAAACATAAGAGAGAAATACAGATTTTTTTTTTTTATTTTTTTTTTTTTACAAAGTATCAAAGTATCAAAACATTATAAGGTAGTTGTAGAAAATCAAAAACAGGAACATATCTGCATTGGTTTTTGCCAGGATTCCAACAGATTCTTAAAACCATTTAGAGAAGTCAAGGCCGAGAGCTTCAGATCTTTTTGTAAGATATTCCAGGAAACAGGAGCGGAGTAGGCCCTTTTTCCAAGTTCAGTCCTCACTGACGGAACACTGCAGGTAATCATGTCCTGAGAGTGCACGCTGTAGCTGCACTCACGCAAAGACATGTAGGAGGAGATGTATGAGGGCAGCAGACCAAGAAGTGATTTAAAGATGAAAATGTACCAGTGGAAGAGTCTGCGTGAGGTTAATGATGTCCAGTTAACCAGTGAATACAGGGTGCAGTGGTGGGTACGATAATCACAACCAGTTATGAATCTTAGTGCACCATGATAGACAACATCCAACATCTGCAGGGTGCTTGTAGGAGCATTCATGTAGAGAATGTCACCGTAATCAATGGAGGGAAGGAAAGTCACAGATACAAGGCGTTTCCTAACATTCAGTGTTAGACATGATCTGTTTCTGAAAAAGAAACCCAGTTTAACTTTCAGTTTCTTTACTAGGTTTTCCACGTGGAGTTTAAAAAAGAGATGTGAATCTACCAGGATACCCAAATATTTATAGGCATCAACAAACTCAATAGGGACATTGTTTGAGGATAAAATCAGAGGAAGATCTGCTGGGACCAACTTCCTGTTTGAAAAAAAGCATCCCTTTGGTTTTATCAGCATTTAGGACAAGTTTGAGACGGAACAAATCTGACTGGATGATGTCAAAAGTGGATTGCAAAAACTAATTAAATTAAATTAAACAATAAATGCTGTTTTAGTAAATATAAATTATATTTTTGTAAATATAAGATATACTTGTGTTATATATGTCATATACAGATGTCTTTATGGCTTTTGATTATACCAGGTTGAAACAAAAAAGAACCAATGGTTTGGTACGGTGGTTCCCAAAGTTAGGGTCAGGAGGACCTTCAGTGGGTCATAAAACAACACGTTAAAGGACTTGAAATGATTTCTAGAAATAAAGCGGATTGCAAGTACGGTAGCTTGTTTTTGGTGATTATTATAGTAAAATATAAAAACTGAAATTATTAACAAGTGAACGTTTGGAATCAGTTCATGCTGTTTCATTGTTTAATGCAGTGTTTTTCAACCACTGTGCCTAGGCACACTAGTGTGCCGCGAGTGATCGTCAGGTGTGCCTTGGAAATTATCAAAAAAGCCCCCCCCCCCTTTCTACAACCTCTTTAAATTTAAGACCACATTGTTGTGGTACTGTTCGGGTGTATTTTTGAAGACATGTTAAGTGCAATTTGAAATAAGAAATACAAAATATGATAAAAATATTTTTGTGTTTATTTCATTCCTATTCAAGACACTTTGATAAGAATTACTAAATATTTAACATAGGCAGATACACTGTATCTATGTTAACAATTTTGGTTGGTGGTGTGCCTCTGGATTTTTTTTCAATGAAAACACTGTGCCTTGGCTCAAAAAAGGTTGAAAAACACTGGTTTAATGCATGTTTAATTGATTTACAGGGAACATTTGTGCCTTTTCAGCAGCAATAGTTGTGGCAGGACTATTCAAATATTTCTGCAACATAAACATGTAAGGCAAAACATGCAGTGATGTAAACGTTTACAGAACAGCGTTTGCATGATTCAAGAGGAACTTTTTGAGATTGGACATGTCTTGAAGGAGGTAACAATTCACTTTAGTCTTGACCCAGCTTAGACTTATTGTGAGCTCCTCATTTCAATCAAGCATAAACTCAATTTCTACAACACTAGGTCATTCAAAAAGTTATCTGCAACAGGTAAGATATTATCTGCTCATAACATTTCCAAAAATGCTGCTTGTAAAAATCTAAACTGTTCTTTACAAGCAGCATTTTTTGGAAAACGTATGAGCAGAAAATATTTTACCTGTTTTAATGACTCTGAAAAAAGCTTTAAATGTGTATTAATGAGGTTGGCATTATAATCCATTCAGTTTTATATGAAAGCTGCCTCACAAACCAACAGACTTTAAAACGTCATATTTGTATATCATACATCGTATCTCTAACAGTTTGTTAAAAGTTGCTTTTCCATCAAATCCCTTTCCCAACTGCATTAGACGACAATAAGCAAATGCCACCATGAGGCTCACCTTCTCTTGCAGAGCACACTGTTTGTTTGAGCAAAGTTTGCATGTTGCTTGCGGTATCGTAACCCTCCACATCCTGTTACGACGTTCAGTAACAAGACGTGAACGATCAAACGCGTTCCCCGGAGCTCTCGCCGAATCTTCCGCTTGCTGGATTTACATGACATTTATGAACACTCGCAAAGGAAAACAAAAAAGTGGACAGGGAGAGAGCAAGAGGAGAAAAGTCCAGGAGTGGAGGAGTCTCATTATTCTGTTATGGATTGCACATGTCAGCGTGTAAGTGCTCTTTTTATCCCTCCAAAGCACCGGCCTCGGCCACCGAGAGCATTTCCCTACGCAAGTGAAATTTACCATGTTAAGGCCCATGCCACATGGGGAAAGGTGGTGAGAGCACTGAAGATTTACTGCCTTGATTAAATAAGGGACTGCAGTGTGAACAAGAAGCCAAGGGAGGAATCCATGCAACATAAACTTGTTTTTTTTTTTAACACACTAGTTAATTGGCAAGCAATCACTCGCATCTTTTACGTCTCTTTGTTGTTCCGACCGTCACACTGGATTTTGAGCAGAGAGCAGAAAGGGGGCAGTGGAGGCTTACGTTGTGACTCAGGGAGGCTTCCTGCCAAAAACCCTGCAAGAAGGGTGTTTTTTTTTTTTCAACAGGGCTTGTTCTCGTTCATTACTGCCTGCAGAACTTGAAAAGTTCACACAAGATATGTTGCCGCTCTCTCTCTCTCTCCGTTTGGGCAGGACGTGCCTTTCGTTCGATGCAGTGTGATTTAAAAACTGTAGCACCCTCCAAAGGTTCCTTAATTCCATCTCATTTTCTTCAGGTTTCCATCGAGCGCTTTGGTCTTTACTGCTTTGACAAGGTGCCAGCTCCCATCATTTTCCAGCTAACAGTTGTAACTGGGCAAAAGGGACAAGTTATGTTTCTGCTCTGAGGCCACCGTGTAAATCCCCCCCAAAAAGTATGCCACTTTACAACCTTCCAACCAAGGATGTAGTTTGAACTAACCTGTGATTGAACACAAAAGAGACTGACCTCAGTTAGCTGTCGTGACATTATCGCTGCGTGCTGACCGGTCTAACTGACTCTGGGTCAGGTGATTGATGTGTCTCTGGTGTTTGTCCAGGTTCCCTGCAGGACTCTGTGAGCACCAGCTGCTTTCGCCATTAACATTCAAATCCTCCTGCCAGCCATTTAGAAAAGGTCTTTCAGGCGAAGTCTTCTGTGATTGGCTGGAATTGTGTTTGGAAACACTTTCAAAGTAAAGTTTAAAAGTGATGAGAGAAAAAAAAACTACCAAAAAACAACACAATATCTCTAATTAATATTCATTTAGTAATACAAAAAAAAAACATTTAGTTAGTTAGATAGACAATACACAACACTGAATTATGTTGGGTACAAAAACAGTCTCTATCTTAAAAACTAAAAGTTATTTATGTACAGGTGGTCCCCGTCTTATGAGCGAGTTCCATTCCTGCGAGGCGCTCGTAAGACGAAAACTTGTAGGTCAGGGACTACCTGTATATACCACACGAGCCGTCACTGATACACGTACATTTACGGTAATGAACAGTTACCAAGTTAACAAGCACTTTGCCTATCCTAATTATTTAAAAAAACACATAAAAAATAAAAAATAAAATTCTTACTTTGAGCTGCAGCTTGTCTCCGTCTGTTTGCATGTTAGCTCTTGCACGTCCGAGCTCCGCAGCTTCGTGCAGCTCCACGCGGTCCAAACTGTTTACAGGAAGGACTGTTAGTATGTTAACACCATACATTTGGAGCCAGAAAAAGAGTTTAATAACTTACTGAAAGCCGTTTCTCGCTGTGTTCGTCCATCCAAACAAGCTGCCCGCGTTAGCTGTTGTTAGCCTCCCCGCCATTAGCTGCACTCGTTAGCATGTTAGCCCATCCAAAAGGGTGTCGGCGCTCGCTGTTTCTCCGCGTTAGCTCGGTGTCCCCCGAAATCTTAGGCTGCCAAGCGGACATCGAGGCGAGCTACCGGATGCAGATGGCCTCTCACGGTGGCCTCAGATGGCCTGTTGGCTCGGTGTCCCCGCCCGCGTTAGCTCCGCGTTAACTTTGTGTTAGCCCAGCCCATGAGCTGGTGTTGTCCTCCGGCGCGGCATGGTGGGAGCGATCGGCGGAGCAATCCGGGGCTGCTGCTGCCTGAGACGTCCACAGAGTTCACTGAGCGTTTCCAGCTAATTAATCTGTATGAGGCAACCCTGGTCGGACACACGTTCCTCCAAAGCCAGCTGGCAGCTGCCGAGACTGAAACTAACTGTAAAATGGCGGACACGGCAGCATTTCCGCAAACAGCCGGAAGCTGCGCAAATATGATTAAAAATTATAATTTTTACAATTATTATTATTCATAAAGCCTTTAAAACAACCACAGCTGCAACAAAGTGTTGTACACATGAAATTAAGAACATTTACACACAATTTTTTTTTAAATTTATTTATTTCATATTTTTTATTAAATATAACTTGTACATTCGGAACCTCGTATGTCGATGTCCTCGTAAATCGGGGACAACCTGTATTTGTTTAAACAGAAGTGTTGCTGGATCTGAACCCACAAGTTGTACAATTGTTTTCTTGCCAGAATAAAAGCACACAGTCTACGGAAACATAGAGTAAAAAATATTCCTATAGTTGCTGACTGTCTTTGCAGCACCTTCTCGTGTTGTACAGTAGTTTTATATCCTCTTCTTAAAGCACAAGTTTAAAAATAAATGTACTCAAAAACAGAACAAGAATACACATTTGTCCCTTTTTTTTTTTAATTAAATTTTTATTTTTTGTGTGTGTGTGTGTGATAAGACTTCTGATTTACGTGAACGCACCACGTGGTCCGTTACATGCGTAGCGGAGTCTCCGAGGCGTCCCTGAATGCAACACAGCCGTAGAGTTCTCTCTCTCGCGTTTAGGAGTGGGGAGGAAAGAGAGGGTGGAGGGGGGTGTTTGACTCCTGTCTCCCCACCCCCAGCTCGTACGAGGTGGATTTGGGAAGAAAGAAATCCAAACCTGCGACGCTGAGATAACGTGAGATCCACATTTGGAGACGCGCGAGCGGATTATTATTAAAGGATGTTTTTTTTTTTCTTCTTCTTTTTCTGAAGACATTCTGACTTGGAGCGTGTGATCTCCGTGAAAGGAAAGGAATACAAGCAGCACGGAGTATTTTTAACTCGCTCCCATCGTTAACAAGTGACTGTGGAATAGCGGCTTTTTTTTCCTCCAAACGGGGATGGAGCGTGAGTTTTTCTCTCCCAGGGAACTGAAGTGAGCAGCCACACAGAACACGGCTTTAGAAACAGTTCCCTGTAAACCAGCCGGGGGGTGGTGGTGGCACGAATACTTTTCTCACGGAGCTGAGTAAGTGATGGCAACTTTTATTATTCTCTCTCCTCCAGTCCACACAGCTGCAAAAAGCTTAACCAAATATTCAAATGATGAGAATGGTTGGTTTACTTTATTAAAAGTGATAAAACTGCTCTGAGTTTTATGTGGAAACCTTTTTTTTATTTGTTTATTTCAGTATTATTTGCCCATTCTTGTGCATAAAAAAAATCCCAATTGGATTCAGTCTTTTTTTGCACTCATACAGTTGTTTTAAAGCTAATAAAAGTTTCTGACCGTTAACAATAAACACTTAATTCACATTTACAGAATATTTAGACCAAAAACTCAATAGTTTATACGCTTCAAACCAAAATTGTTATCCTTTTTTTGTGTGTGTGTGAGATTTGTTTGCTTTTTTGTGTGTGTTTGTGATGCATTGCACACATGGCTGGCAAGCTTAGCTTTTTTAAAATATGTTCTTAAAAAAAAAACAGCTCCAATAATTGATGTTTTGCATTTAAACTGTTTTTGTTGTTGTGGTAATTTACAGCAAGTGATTTAGTCTGTTGTAAAATAAGCAACAAGTAGCTTCTTTAGTAGTTTAAATAATTATTTTGTTGCTTTTAGCCTTTCTCCTCTGTTTACTTGAGGTTAATCCTCTGCCTTGAGAAACTTTTGTCCTGTTGTAGTTGTTATAGAAACATTTAAAGCTCTAGGGCAGGGGTCTGCAACCTGCGGCTCTGGAGCCACATGCGGCTCTTTGGTCCCTCTGCAGAGGCTCTTTCAAGCTTTGATCAAAACTAACTGAATTTTATTTGTTCTTATAACAACAAAAACGGATAGTTTTAGCAATTTGTCTGTCATTTCCTTCGCAAACATGTGAATACTAAGGTAAAATATACAACTTTAATTATTCGAAGTAGGATATTTAATTTTTCCACAATTAAAATCATTTACCTGGACCTGCATAGTTCATTGTTATTTTTTTTAAATTGGGAAATAACATATTATTTTTCCTTCTTTACAAGAAGCTTGTCTTTTTTTTTGTCTTAAAATGTAAAAATATCAACAAATCATTAGATATTTTCAGATTTACAATGGCCAGAAAACTACCCTACTGGTCATAAAATTGTCCTCCAACAAACTTAAAGTGGTCCGTGGGCCACCAGTTGAGAATCCCAGTTGTAGCAGGTATTGTGGCTCCGGACACGTTTAATTTAATAATAATAATAATAATTTTATTTAAAAGCGCCTTTCAGGACACCCAAGGACACTTAACAAACAAATACAGTTCAAACATTATCAGTGACAAATTGAAATATAAAATACATAAAGATTATAAAATACAAAATAATAAAAATACATTTAGTAAAGTTAAAGCTGGGGTCTGCGATATTTGAACTCTGGGACTCTCTGGGACTTAGAAATATTTTCAGCGCAGAAAAGCATTCTGCTCCCTCCCCTCAGAGCCATATATGGCACAGTCCGAGCTCTGGTGAACTTGGGATCTGCTCCGCCCCCTGCTGCTGTCTGCTCAGAGCCACTGCGATATTCTGTGTTTATGGAAATAAAACCTTCTAATAAAATAAAATAAAAACATGGAGCGCTAGTCCTACAACACAAAATCCAGCAGACACCAGCAGAGGTTCACGAAGCAACGTTTGGACATGATTTAATTCGCTCGTGACTTCCTCATGTCGCTGCGCTGCTGGAATGTCTGGAATGCTCCACCTCCTCCTGTCTGCGCTGCGATATTCTGTGTTTATATGACAATATAACTGTTTAAAAAATTTAATAAAACCACGAATCACTCATCCTACAACACAAAATCCAGCAGAAATCATCAGAGGTTCACGAAGCAACGTTGGACATGTTTTAATTCGCTCGTGAGTCGTGACAAATCCATTTCCTCATGTCTGTCAGTGCAGGATGAAGCGATCACTTGGCTTTTGGCAAAAAAACTAAATAAAAGTCCAGCTCTGGGATAAAGAAGGGATATTTAATACATTTTGTGTCACATAAAAAACAGTCCTGCATCGCTTTGCAATCCTTTGAATGAGAACGAGCTGCGGCTGGGACAGGTGGGGGCGTGGGTTGGGGCGTGACAAACAACTCTGTTTTTATTGGCTGTCAGTGTCCTGGGGCCTCATGTACAAAGACTTGCGTGGATTTCTTACTGAAAAGTGCCGCACGGTCAAATCCAGAAATCTGCCTACGCACAAAAAAATCCAGATGTATCAAACTGTGCATACGCCGGTATCCACGCACATTCCTTTTGTACATCACAACCAACGTGGGATTGAGCGCACATGAGAGAGTGGCCGACTCCGCCTTTGACACGCCTCCATATAAATATGCAAATTCATTTAAATATGCCCTGCACGTTAGGAATGTCGTCTTTGCTCTATTGCAAATCATGTCGAAACGTGGAAAAAAGAGGAACTTCACGGACTGTGAACTGGAGACACTTCTGAGTGACGCAGAGGGGCACAGAAAAAAGTTTTGTCTGGCACGCTCAGCGCTAGGGCTGGGCGATATGGAAAAAATCATATATCACGATATGGACTTTTTTATATCACGATAACGATATATATCACGATATATACAACACGATGTGTGTGTACAGCAAAAATTTGGACCAAAGTTTTTTTATTTTATTATTTTACTACAGATAGTTACATTTATAAGAATGTGAACAAAAAGAACAAGGAAATTTGGACCAAAGTAGAAACTAGATCTACCTAAGATCTACCTTAATTCAAGGAGTACGATTATGGAATGACTTAATGCCAAATGACAAATGTTAAGGAAGCCAAATCATTCCTTGTATTTAAGAAACTGGTAAAAAATGAATTGCTAAAAAAAATATAAATGAATCTAATTTAATGTGTGATATATGTGAATTGAAAATTGACTGAGTTATTTACTTATTTTGTTATTATAGAAAATATTGTTTGAACTGTTATTAGATGAATAAGGAGCAGATTTAATAAGATTTATTCTTCATCTGCTACCTTTCATTTTATTTATTTTTTTTTCTATTATGAATACGTTAATTGTTGTATTTCATTTTATAAAATGAATAAACTAACAAACAAACAAACAACTCCTTTTCTACTTTGGTCCAAATTTTTCCTGCAGGTGGCGGTAAAACAACAGCTGCTAATGAAACTCACGAAGAAGAAATCCGCTCTGAAGTTTGAGTAAACAAAGCAAGAAACAGAAAAGAGAAAACGTTGCGTTTGATTGCGGTTCTGTTGTGTCTCTGGTCTGTTTTGTATTGGTTAACTGGACCCGAGTTCGGACTCGGTTGGACTCTGGGTTCGTGTCCTCTGGACCCATTTTGTCTCCGAGTTTCAGCGGAGCGAAATAATGGAAGCTAACAAGGTGAGCTTCCCCCTCTTTTTGGTAAAAGTTATTCTTCTTGGGCTGCCTGTGCAGCTGTTTTCTCCTTGTTGAGATCTATGGTTGAGACACCGGCTTCATGCGCCTGCGTCTCTGTTGCTCTCGAGTTTAACCACGTAAAGCATGTGTCGCAAACCCGCGCGTGCGTCAAACATAAAGCCGCGCCGTCATCTCGCAAAACCACAATATGAAGCTTATTTGCGACAGTTATTTTTTTATTCTTATTTATCACGATAGAGACGATAGAAGGAAAGTAGCACGATAGACATGTTTCTATCGTCCCCACGATATATATCGTCATATCGCACAGCCCTACTCAGCGCACAACAAACCGTCCACTTTTAAATGAAAAGTTGACCTAGCTGTTTTAACATGCATTGATAGATCAGTGGTTAGCGTGCCCGCCTTTCGTCCCGAAGGTCATGAGTTTGACTCCCGCATGGTACAACGTTTATTTTATTTTTTAATTCATTCCAGATTTAAAGAACACAAGAAAACTGTTTAGAATGAACAACATGAAATGAAGGCAAAAGGGGATTTCTTGTGGTTTTTTTGTTAATAGTTTTCTTGTGTTCTTTAAATCTGGAATGAATTAAAAATAAAGACAAACGTTGTTTTCATTTAAATATACCCTGCAACAGAGAAATATCGTCTTGTCCCATCATGCATCACGTTCTTCAACTGCTAAAACAGCTAAGAATGAACAAAAAACAAGAATTTAAGCTGTGCAGAACTATTCAGTCTTTCTGTTTGTTATATTTTTTGCAGGTTGTATTCTGATTGCGTCCATGTGGATGTAATAATTGTTCATCATGTGTGTTTGGGTGGAAATAATCATTATTCCCACCATGAACAGTTTCCAGAATCGCCTGTAGGTGTCGCCAAAGGAACACAAACCACAGAAACGTGCCTACGCCAAGCCTGGAGCTGGCGTGAAAATGTACTTGGATGCGCACATATTCACGTTCAGTTCAGTTTTGATACATACGGGGTTTTGCGTGGATAGTGACGTACGCACGGTTTTTGTGCGCACGCACGGTTGATACATGAGGCCCCTGGTCACTCTGTTTTCAGTGTTTTTATAAATGCTGATAGAGAAGCAAGGGGACAATAGATTTTTTCAGAGATTACTTTGTCTAACATCAGTTTGTCTGTAGATAGTGACTGAGTGAAGAAATATGTTCAAAATATATTGTTTGAAAAGTTACAGACTACATTACAATCTTACATACCCCAGCTTTAATGATAGGCTAGTCTAAAGAGATGTGTTTTCAGGGCTGTCTTGAACAGAGAAAGGGAGGTGGTGTTTTGAAGGTCTGGCGGTAGAGCGTTCCAGAGGTGAGGGGCAGAGCAGGTGAAGGCCCTGCTCCCCATGGTGGAGAGGCGGGCAGAGGGTACATGGAGGTGTAGTGAAGAGGAGGATCTGAGAGAGCGAGATGGGATGGAGATTTGTAGGAGGTCAGATAGATAAGGAGGGGCAAGGTTGTGGATAGATTTGAACGTGAGAAGTAGAATTTAGTGAACAAAGGGGCAGAAATGGCTCTTTTGATTATAAAGGTTGCAGACCCCTGCTCTAGGGTAATATTTGTTCTTTTACTTTCAAAGGCACTAGTTGAAAAAGTTTTTTTTTTTTTTTACACAATATCTAGGAAAACATTTAAGGAATACACCTTCTCCAATACATCAACCAATATATTCAGCTCTTTTTCTGCAAACCGCAAATTCTAACAAATCCTGTGCATTTCCATGTGTAATCAAAGATCAGGTTTTTACCTTCTTTGTCTGGCTCATCAGTCTTGCTATGCTGTGTTCAATCAGCCTGCTACCTCATATAAATAAACCCATTTGTCTTTTGATGAGAGTCACATGTTGATTGTCAGTAGCACGAAGAAGTCTTGTCCTTCAGAGTAATTGGACAACACCTAAACCAGGAGGCTGCACGTCAAGCGCCACTCTGGATTCTTAATGCAGGTTTAATTGAACAATTCATCACCACTGATCACTGTCAAATAACTGAGGAAGACGGACAAAAAGGCGATGGAAATGCCAGGGATACGCTGCCAAGCACAGGCAGCTGAGTGTGATCAGCATGTCTGTCACACCAACGTTAGGATTTAGCTTTTTACAGAAATCACAGGTTGATGCGTGTCTTGAGAAAACTGCAAGGCGTGTGTTTTACCATGAAGTGCTTTGTTCACTTTTTATCAGTTTAGACTGTTGTCCATGAATAGGTTTATTTCTCTCGATTTGCTTAAAAAGGCTTCCATTATTCAAGTCTTCCTATTTGATGCACAAAAACCAACGAGCAGCAAAAGGCTTTCATGTTTCAGCATAGCAGATGACACGAAACTCCATTCATAAAGCCTCAAATTCTATATTTTATTTCATACTGTTGTCTAATCAACATTTTTAAATGTTCAACAGACATAATGATACCAAAACAATAATCAACGTATAATTTTTCTTTGTTCAAGGCTTTTATGTCCATTTTTACCACCTCATGCCCCGTTTGTTTCACTCCGTGCCCAATTACCAGCATTTTTGTGGCATCAAGTATTTTGCAATTAGCCACATTGTACTTGACACAGCAACACAGTTAATAATAGCTGTGCTGAAGTGACTGTCATGGTAAAGGGAAAAAGGGAAAAGTGTGCTATGCTAAGGTGCTTTTGCACTCACTGCTAATTGTGTTTATTCATTTTAATTTGCTCCGAGTGCTAAATTGGTGCTCTTCTGGTGAAACAAGGTGCAATTAGCTGGGCTGCAAAAACTGGAGGAAGTATGTCTTGTAAAAGGTTCCCTCCTATCCTTTTTGATTTGTGGATTACCGGTTTCTTGATGTTCCTTTTTCTATTTCTTGCCACATAATGCAGGGTCTAACGATCTCAACGCATGGACCTTTAACTGTGGATGAACTCATTCGAAGAACATGTGTTTTTTAGTGGTCAGAAAAGATATGTGGCATCACTGATCAAAAACGTATAGTAAATTTCCTGTAATACCTGGTTCTACCAAAGGTGGAGCTGATATTTGTTTACTAATAAATAAATAAAATCATGGCAATGTCTGCTCACAATGTACATTTTATAACCAAACTCTGTGCTTTTTAAGTTAAGAGTTCAGTCACATGCGTTAAACTTGGGTCTTGTACTAATACTAAACTAGGACAACTTTCCCAGCTCTTTAAGTTCAAGTTCAAGTATCTTTATTGTCCCTGAGGGGCAATTAGTTTCACAGTCAGTAGATGTGTACATACTGTATACACACACATGCACATACACACACATACACATATATACTAGGGGTGTAACGATACACAAAACTCTCGAGACGAGACAAATTACAGAGTTCGCGAGAACGAGACGAGATTTTAATGTTAGTTCAAGAAAACTTCAAAGATCGGTTTTATGCCGCAAAAAGGCTTTTATTCTGTTTTAACATGTATTACAAACTCAACTGATGTCTTCATTTTACTGATTGAATCTCCTTAGACCTTAGAACGTTCAACTTTGTTTAAAAAAATAGATATTCACGCAGGACTTTCCAAAAATTGAACATAAATATCCGCATCAGCACTGAATCTGCAGCCGTCACTCACCAGTGTTGCCAGATTGGGCGGTTCACCGCGATTTTCCTTCTGACTTTTGCGGGTAAAGAGTGCTTTGGGTGGGTGGGACTCTATCTGGCAACACCGGTCACACCGGTGTTTACACGCGTGTCTTTACATTCGGGGCAGCGTCGGCAGCGCCGGGACCCTCCATCAATGTAGAGGCGTCTGCGGCACCGGGACCCTCCATCAGTAGTTGGGGCGTCTTCTATAGCAACTTCATCCGGCGAAGCCATGCTGTCCGTGACGCTGACTTGCTAGGGGCTCTGCTAGCATTAGCGACTCGCGAGACAACGTTACCTCTCAACGAGAGATATCGCGGGAGTTTAATATCGCGAGATCTCGTACAACGAGATCTCGTTACACCCCTAATATATACATACACATACTTATTTATACACAATACATTAAGACATTAAAGTAAAAGTATTGAAATTAGTATTCATTGAGAAACTTGATTGCTACAGGGATAAATGAGTTTTTCAATCTGTTTGTTCTACATCTGGGCTACAAAAACCTGTGTCCAGATGGAAACAACCTGAACTCATCATGGAGTGGGTGATCAGGATCTGCCAGAATCTGCTTGGCCTTATTCACTGACCTCACTTTGTTTAGGTCAGCGAGGTTTCTTAGGTCTATGCCAGCAGTTTTGCTGCACATCTTGACAATCCCCGAGAGTTTGCTCCTGTTCTTACATATCAAAAGTCCAAACCAACAGATGAAGGTAAATGTTAAAATAGACTCAATAAAACATGAATAAAACATTCTCATAAAAGTTGAATCAACATTAAAACCACAAAGCTTCTGATAAAAATACATCCATTTATCACAGCTCAGAAGAAAAAGTTGAATTCAGTCAGGTGCTGAAGTGCATTAGTGGCCATTCTGAAAAAATCAGTAAATAGGGGTGCACTGATTGCAGTTTTCTGGCCGATCACGATTTCTAAAAAGTCTGAACTGCCGATTCCGATTTTGGCCGATATCGATTTTGTTTTATAAGCGACACTGTCAGGTGTTATAAGGTCACAATGCACCTTCAATTTCCCAATGTTATTTTGTTGAGAAGCATATCCTTGACCAATAGCCTACAAACAATACAAACTTGTTTCAACTGGCCATGAGTTAGGGTTCTGAAATATAAATGAAGGTCAGACAATTGTTGTTAAAACTACTAACAAAATAGAAAGTCTGTAAAATCGGTTTCTCGTGCAAGTATCGGCCGATTTCTGATTTCCCAAAATTAAGGAAATCGGGGCCGATTTAGAGTCAGAGAGTCTTTATTGTCATTTGCACCGCATGTGGTACATGTGATGAAAACGAGATTATGTACACGGGGTCCCAGTTACATCCAACAACAAATGCAAGAGAAAAACAGTAATAACATCTAGAATTAACTAAGAGAAACATCAACTAGTAATACACTAAGCCCTAATGTAGTGGAAAAACATCATTATCATTATCATTATCATCATTATCGGTGCAACCCTAATACAAACTTGTTTTAACTGGGCCATGAAGTAGTGCTCTGAAATATAAATGAAGTTCAGACAATTGTGGGTAAAAATAAATAAATAAACAAAAATTAAAAAATCGCTAAGATCGTTTTCTCACGCAAATAGTATATCATGCAGCTGATTTATCAGTGCACCCCTAGTAATTTTTTATTATTATATTTTTTTTATGGTAAAGTTGTGATATGATTTTGGTTTGGTTTAAGTAGGTTTGGTTAAGTAGATATTAGTAGGACTGGCATTGTTGAATAAAAGTTAACAAATTTCCGATATGATTCCTATATTCAAAGCAAACAAGACTTCTCTAATATGAATCAATGTTTAGAAATGGTCCACCAGAAGCACTTTATCTTCCACCTCAAGCAATTAAAATCCTTTATACTGACAAATCAAGTGAATCTTGTGTCAAAGTTTTGACATTATGCAAGTTTAGCATCAGGCAGATGTTTACACAAAATTTTGGCATTGCAACCATAACTCACACATATCTAGTAATTTGATGGGAACCTAGAAGATGAAGCCAGAATGAAACCAACCTTCTCCTTCAACTGATTTCAGTACAAGTTCAAGTCCCCCTCTCTCCATGTAAAGGTCCATTGTCCACAGTACAATTAAAAAGTACACCTCAGATTATATTTCTAGTGTTTAATCTTAGTGATATGTGTTTTATATTGCAGTTGTATGTTCAGCTATACATTTTTATAGCATGTTTAGCTGTGTAATTCATGCTTACAAGAAAGATCCCATAACACTATGGTTGTGTGCATGACAGTAGGTAGCACTTAAATCCCAATAATGCTAGATTCCACAGACTCTGGTTCCAAAAATACAACATGGCAACACCTATAAACAGGGTCTTCCTGGCTTCAATTCCTAACAATGAGAGAAAAGACTATAATATGCAGTCTATGGTTGCAACACAGACCACAAGGGTACAATCTGTGTCTGATACACAACTCCCGGTAATGCTTTGTTGGAACAAACATACAGTATAATGTTTACTCAAACCACTATAAAAGGTTTGAGCTTAAAAAAGACAGCTAAATGCACTTTTCTGGTGGCTGAGGTTGTGAACAGTAGTTGGTTTTTCAATCAAGAATCCACCATGCATGTCTAAAACTGACAGTCTCCTAACTGCTGTCTACTGCAGATGAAGACAAACTCAGAAGTGCTTCACTTAACTCCACAAACCATCCCTTTAAGTATTCTGTTAAGAGACCGGAGTAACTTACTAAATGTTCCAAGGGATTTATGTGAGAGGATTTATAGGCTGCTGCTTACTTAGACATGCCTGCTGGTTGTCTTGGTTTTTAAATTAGATCCTCAGCATAACCAAAATGCCAGCACTTAAAGAACATATTTGCACACCCGTTCTCCAAAGTCTAAAGGTCAGTAATTCTTAACCCCTGAAAATAGTGTTTTTGAGCAGAGATGACCCAAGTTGTAAAGATCTGATAAGGTAAACCTGCAATAAAGGGTCAATTTAAAATAACAACCATGTATTGCTGGCCAAGTTAACATCTCTCTTGCATTTTGGTTGGCTATCGCTGAACTTTGTCCTTTTCCTGGATCACCCTTTTTTTCCCTGTTTGCAAACAAAATGACACACACCTCTACAAATGTAAAATATTGAAAAACAGTGAAATCTCCATTTATCACCCTTCTTTTACTCCTTATCAATATATGCATGTTTAGTGGAAATTGTGCTAGAAATTAACGTGCTTTTAGTAGATTTGCATATTACAGTTATAATTTCCAAACTATATACAGTACTTGCTTTTGTTTATGGCCCATTAAACCAAGTGGAAAAGGTAGTCTTGATCAGAGAGCATGTATTTATAAATTGTGTACAGAGATGCACGTTGCCCCCACATGCACAAAAATATACTAATCCCTGCCATAGTATCTGGTAAGTCTTTGGGAATGCATCCACACACTGTCATCCTCCTGTAGCCTCCTGCCTGCTCTCTTGGTACTTCAAGGTTTTACAAAAATGATTCGCTCCAGCTCTCTCTGATGAAGTGACAGTAATCTGCTTTTGCAGACGCACAAGAGGAGACCCTTCATTCATTTTGCCCTTCCTCCCTTAAGATATACCACACTTGAACAAACATGGAGCATATAGTTTGATCATGCCTGCCAGAGAAAGCCACCAGATGTGGAGTATTCACACAAATGTCAGTTTGCTTTTTGTTTCCCTTGGCCTTTATCCACTTTAAAGGCCAATTTACACATGCACTTTTGATTAATCTAATGTCAACTGAATGCGTTGGTGTCATACTGGTGGTGTGAATTACTGCTACAAGTTTATGGCATTTTGCATCTGAAATTGAGCTAGGTCATGCATCTTGAAATGAAACCATATTGCAATAGATGGATGCAGTCACTTTAACAGATTATTAGATTTCATGTGTAAAAAAAAATATGAAGTTTATGTGAATGGTGCTTTGTAGGTAGATAAGTAATTGACAGTCAGACTGGAACAAAATTCAAATGGGCAAATCTGCTCCTGTCTTTGTTGCCTTGGGGCGTTGCATGGTATTTGCTGTCAGGCTTTACTTATATTAAGTGTGATTACTAGGTGGCTTTCCAAAGAATGATGTGCAGAACTTCCCTTTGGGGTAACTCTTTATGTTTGCAAAATATCTGTGGCAGTGAGGGCTGTCCTTCACTATGGCAGATTGACCCCTGGAAGGTTTAAATGAGCTAAGTGTGGGTGGGGAAGTAGCAGGAGCTATCATATTCTTGTGACTGAATGCTTACAAAATGGTTTTATTTAGTTGCTTTGGAGTGGCATCACAACAGACCCAGCCATGTATAAATTAAGACAGAATAGTTTTTTCTTTTTTACTTGTTCAAAGCCTGTACACATTTGAATTTGAGCTTGTCTCCACCTTATGATACACTTCTAAACAGTTTTTTTTTTCTTGTTGGCAGCAGAAATTGTCCAGTCTTGAGCAGCACCCTTTGCTTGCTCAGGTATGTAACTGGTGTCAAAGCAGCTGACTAACTAATGAAAAGAGAGATCCAACACTACCTACCATTTTCCTGACAGACAATTGGTAAAAGTAAATGGGTTTATTGAAACTATTTTTACTATGGTACACTGTTTCCCAAAGCCAGTGTTTATCAAGGCGACTTATTGGAGAATATCTGATTTACAATGTCGTGCCTATTCAAGGTGGATCTATTTTTTCAAGGTACATACAGAAAATGAAATATTTAAGTTGGCAGAAATGGTCATAGAGTTTGTTTGAGAGTAAGGAAAAACCTATTTTGTAATGACAACATGCTTTTCCAACGTTATAAAAATCTACGTTTATAACCCATATTGGAATATTCAGTTCAAAGTTATTGTGATGGGTTTAAATTTATATCACAGCAGAAAACAAAAGCTGTAGCTGAAAAAATAAAATAGCATGAACATCAACCTAATATTAGGGTCACAATTCTGTCCAGTTCACACAACGCTTGCTATAGTGTGAAACAATAGGAGGTGATTGGGTTTGCATGTGTGTGTGTACTAAATGCTGGTAATCCAATGGTGTTTACTGTCCACCCAGAGAAAGCCCTAAGCAAGATGGCTGGGCACCATTCAGCATCCCCCCCCCCCCTCTCCCTTCACAATCTCTGCCACCCATCTGTGTCCCCACCACCACCACTTCTTCCTTTTGTTCCTGCTTTCTCCATACAAGCACATGCTCACCCAAACTTCAGGGACATCTGGTGTGAGGGTGGCCCGCAAGGGAGGGAGAGAGGAGGCACACTCAGCTGTCCCAAGGGGAGGGAGTTGTGTGCGGGAGATGGGTATGAAATGGGGGTCATAGAAAACATGTGTAATCAAGATAGTGGGGGTGTTATTGAGTAGAAAGAAGGGAGTGGGGTAGCCAAAGAGGAGTAGGCAGATAATTGATGGATGGAAGTAATTGTGTGCAATGCAGGCACAGAAACATGGGCCTCTGGGTAAAAAGAGATACCGAGAGGGAGAACAAGAGATCTGGTGAATGGTAGTAATGAAAGAATGGAGGTAAAGAAATAAATGGGGATAATGAAAGGATGCAGTGTATGAAATAGGCAAAGGGAAAAAAGATGGGGAGATGGGAGGAAATGGGGAAAGGGAATCAGCAAGAGAAGAAGAGGGAGGAGCCCAGCTGTTCTGTTGCATCACTCAACACTAGCTGGGGTTAAAGAGGAGTAACTACCTGCCTGTCAGGCTGATTGTTCATCCCTATGCATCAGGGAATGCTCGTCCTGGTTTATGAGAAATGGCACAGAAACACTATGTGGGCCACTTAACCACAGAAAATGGCTGCCTGTGTATCTCTGGGAATACAGTAGTACTGCCAAATTGGGCTTTCTAAGCCTGTGATTCTTTATGAGCATGATGCTACCACCTCAATTATTGCAAGTGAAATTTGTACTACAGTAGATTTTCTCATTTCATCCACTCCGCTAGCAGCCTTGCTTATTCAAATCATTCATTTTGTTTTAATGATTCCCATATCACAACAAAACTCCTTCATCGAAGAGGTTAATAATAAGGCTTTCTCAGTAATTACAACCTCGGTAGCCAGGGTGCCTTTTCAAACAGCGCGCTTAGTCATCTTTCAGTTAAATAGAAACAAAGTCTATGCACTTGAGTTTGGATACACAAATTACAGAGTACCAGTGGCGCGTAAAAGAGAGCAAAGTCAGGGAGAAGGCACCAGAGGCAAAATGCATTGAGTTTCCTCTCACTTTCTCTCTGTGCAACACAAGCTCACCTCCCAGAAGGGGAACAAAGGTTTGTCAAGCGCATCGCCGTGAAGAGAGTAAAGCCTTCCAGGCCCATGGGAAGATAGAAGGTGACATTTGTATGTAAATGGAGACAGCTACTTCACTGTATTCCAGCTGACAGGAAACAGTCCAAGCAACCTAAACATTTTTTTTCCCTTTTTAAAAAGTTGGGAGATTTAGTTTTTTTTTTTTTTCACATTGGTTTTGTGGCAAATAATGTAAAAACACAGCTCTAGAAAAAAAGTTACTGTCTTTATCAGCTTCACTAGCCGTGTTTCCATCAAGGTTTCTAGCTGCGCAATTTGAAATAGCGCAGCAGAAAAGCTTAATGGAAACGGCAAATTGCGAGGTTACTTCCTGAATTACGCTAAAAAGTTTATACGCTCGCTTGAGGTGGTTTTTGGGATCTGCGAAAATGAGCAGCTGCGCAAAATGACAGATGGAAACACATTTGCCGACTCGTGCTGCCGTAGCGAAAATTCACGTCACGTGACTGATCAGCTGTTTCCGCTCCGGACAACATGTAACATCGCTAAAACTAGTTGGCATGACAGAATAAATACAACTCGCCCGATAGCAACACGTACCTGAAATATTCTCTCCATTTTGATGAGATGTGTGGCCGGGTTCTGTTTTCAACTGCTACTTCCTGTTTACTGTAGACATGCGCAGTGCTGACGTCTGACGTAATGACGCTGACGTCTGACGTAATGACGCTGACGTCTGACGTAATGACGCTGTGTGCGGCTTGGAAGAAGCGCTTCAAGCCAGTAGATGGAAACACTTCTGATCTGCATTAATTTGTATTTACATATTTGCGAGGTAGCTCAAATTTCGCAATTAAAATGGATGGAAACACGGTTACATTTTTTTTTTTTTTTTTTTTTACACACATGCTGTATACAGTATGTGCATTTATGCTTGCACACAGAGTTATGTAAAGAAGCACAAGTACTCAGCAGTAAACTCTGCCAACCAGTGGTGTAGTCTACATTTCTGTAGTGGGTATACTGTTCATAGAAACCAAAGTACACTGCTTAGTACAATGTAATCATCAGTTTTGATTTTTAAGCATACTGAACATTTCCAAATGTCTCTGATGCTTATATTTGAATAAATGAACAACAAACATTGTACAACTGTTGGCTATGTATTAAAACCATGTTATAGAATTTATAAAACAGTATCAAAGCAAAGCACTGCATACCGATAGATTGTTACGGAAGCGTTTAAATGCTGTTTAACGTATCAATGACACATGCCTAATGATATGTTATGTATCAGTGAGCACTTTTAAGTGGGTATACTGAAATTCTTAAGCTTTTATAGTGGGTATACTCCGTATAGGCAAGTATCGTGTAGACTACACCGCTGCTGCTGACACACAAACAAACAAACAAACCCAATTGGTCATAGTTTCCTGACTTTATCTGAAATTAATTTGTTGCAGTCTGCCAAATGGGGTTGTTCAATGGGTTTCCAGATTCTAATGTGAAGATCGTTTAGAACAGCAGAATGGAAATAATTCTAATATGGTTCAAGCACCTGCAGTGGCTGGACCCATATTTAAATCTTAAATCTCAGAGTTAAAGAAGATTATCCTAATTAAAAAGTGACTGAGGTTGGGGAAAGCGTGACAGCATGGCAATCAGAGAACCCACCCATGGTTGAGAAGATTAGCACAGTCAGAGGTTTGAAATTGGTCGACCCCACCTCTTTTCTAGCATCATAGTTTTGTTTATGGGTCAAATTTTCTTGCAGTTGTAACAGTTTTAAATTGATTTCATCTGTCGGTTTGTTTGGTTTTCCATTAGGAAGATTGCATTGGACTTGCTTCATTATTTTGTGTAATAGTAGTTTACAGTAACCGTCAAGCAAAATTTGTGCCATTTATAAAGAATAGGACAAAAACCGTTCATTCATAAAGTAGCAATAAACTGAAAACCAAACATTATCAAAAAGAACAAGCAATAGAATTAACTATTGTTGTTATTGTTTTTTTCTTTCCTAAATTGCTCCATTTTGGCAATTGCTGTGTAAAGATTTTAGAGTTTTACACCACTAATGCTCACCAACCAGGTTCTTAACATTTTCTAGGGCAATTGTGGAAATTATTCAACCCCCTGTGGAGAAAGAGTTGACAGTACACATTCTCAAATTTATCTCGAACATCTCACTCATATAAAACATTGTAAACGTTCTGACAATTGTCATTCATAAAAATGAGTTCATTAACTTCTGCCCAAAATTAATAAAGAAATCTAACACTCTGGAGATTTTGCTTAATACCACAAGGCCTGCAGACAATGGTTTTAACAATAGTAATTAGTGTTGCTATTACTCCTAAGTGAAAATCTTAACATAATTAAATAGAACGTGGTTTAAATTAATTTGGTACTAAAGTTAAAATGCAAGCAAACACCTGTTTATCTGGTCAAGTATGTAATTAAAGATGCATACCAGGAGGAAAATGTATAGACTTTTAAAGGGAAATAAATGAGGCTGTTATCAGAATCAATTTGCTGTCAGTATAGTTAAATGGTGTTCAAGCAAAGAAGAAACAACAGTTTTGATTATGCTTGCTGCCTAAATCCACAAGCAGTACACTTTAAATTTAGGAAAAGCTACACAAGGTATGTTTAGACTCTATAATACCCAACACAACAAGAAAGTGTCCAGGAACCAAATGCAAATTTTACTTGGTAAATCACTGATGAATTGAAACTCCAAAGAAACGACAATATTTTTTGTATACACTTCTAAAATTAAAACCATATGTTTAAATTTTCGATCTCTATGATTCCTAATTTCATTGATTAGTTACTCTGTACAAGCTTGTATTGGAAGTATCACGTGACCCAAAGCTACATGAACATAATATACAAAACTTAAAACCCCATATTTACAGGCTCTCATATACTGCTTTGTTTTAGGACCAAATTCTTTGGAGCACAAATATAATATTGTAATTCATATTTTGAGGGTTCTTCTTTTTTCTTCTAAACATACACAACAGAAGAACTAAAATGTTTTTTTAACACCTGTTGAAATCAGTTTTTGATCAATAAAATGGATTATAAACACTCCTTACTGTCATAGTAGTTGGCTACTACAAATTATTTTTATCAATGGCTGTGAATATGTTTTATGTGTTTTTAACTTATGTTCTCTGTAACACTTGCAAAACTCCCCTGGAATTGTGTGTAGTCAAAAACAAACTCTTACGTACTACTCAGGCGTACTGTGCGTACTCTGTGAGCCGCACGTACACTGTGCACACTGTCCGCAGACGGTTGAGACGTCATACTCAAGTGTACACCCTGATGGGCTGCAGCCCAGCTCCGCAGGCAAGGGGCGTTTACTTCTGGGGCAAATTGAAGTCGCCGATTGGTCATTTGCTGACACGTCTACTGGATTGATTGACAAGTCGCCAAAAAAATATAAAAATAAACATGAGAGCATCCAGCGTCCCTGGGTAGCGGCAGCTGGCAGCCCAGGAGCAACTGTAGCAGTGGTCAGTGTTTATACTGTACTGTAAAAAAAAAAAAAAAAACAGGGAGCGCTGGCCCTGCAGCCCACACATCAGACCAGAAATCTCCAGACCCTCCTGCAGCCACGTCGGCCCTGATTTTAATTATCTCATGACCAATTCCTTCATTTCTCACAAATTCTGTCATGACGTCAACGGACGAGGAAGAAGAGATTGCTTGCCTTTTGGAAAAAAATCAAAAGAAAAGGCCATTGAACCAGATCATGGATGAAGAAGGGGAATTTAATACATTGGTGTCGCATACAAAACAGTCAGTCACCGGGCAGTTTATTGTTTGACACAGAGTACACGTATGCGGTCGTAAAAATGTATCTTTGCGCGGACATGTCTTGCGGACGTCCACTTCGAGTCTGCGTTCAGTCTAATCGGGTACGCGTGGACCTCTGCAGAGTGAAGTACGCCCGAGTATGTGGGAGCCTTAAGTGGTAGGGGCCGTAGGTGAAATGGGATTCACCCAAACTCTTGTAGCCAAAAGCATGGGCGGGAGCTTTTTTGGAGTAATTCCCAGTCTTTGCCCCTTTAAGACAGCCCCTATGACATTTATCATTTCACCCCAATCTGTTATCCCAATAGGCTGGAGGCAAGACTAAAAATGTGAAAGGACAGGCAAAAGCAAGTTTGGCATGGAAATCGGGGTTGTTGTTCACAGCCCCGCTGGATTTGCCCCTGGGTTAGTGTAGTGGAAAATGAGGGAGAGACAGAAACGCTTAAAGTAGAAATAATGTACCGGTATAACTGTGTGTGCGCGTGTGTGTTGTGTGTGTGTGTGTAAGTTAGGAGAGAGGAAGGAGAGATAGTGTAGACATAATGACAGAAACTACAGGCAGGAGAGAAATGGAGACAGAAGGTAGTCGGGGAGCAGAGGGGCTCCCATTTTTATGGAGATAAAGGCTTATTAATGAATTTGAACCAATGCCCTTCAGGGATACGACATAAGGGCAAAATTAGGAAGAAGCAGATTGGGATTTTTTTTTAATTTTTACTTTAGCCAAGTGGCCTTTCAGACACTCAAGGGTGTTCCTAATTTTGCGGATACCATAATGTCTGTTGCCATTTTTTTGCCAACTGCCACCGGAGGGGTCTGTGCCAGAGCTCTGAGAAAACTCAGTGCCAGAGAAGATGTGCCTAACTGGCCAGACCAGAGCTACGGTACTCTGTTTGCCAACAAGATCATTCATCAACCTATCAATTTACCTCATTTGCACAGCACTGACCATGAGTACAGGACAGACTATTTTCAGTGCAACAGTGGTGCAGTTTAATCTACTAAATCATCATCTGGACTTGAGTAAGTGGTTTACATGTGGTACATTTTGGAATAAGATACTATTTTGTTTCTGATTGTGTGTTGCATTTGTGTTAATTTCTTACAAATACTTTGTAACATTTAGTGATTTGTTTTTCTACAATGGTGTTCAAACCTTCTTCACTTGGTGAAAAAAAATAAAAAAATAAGCAAGACATTTGGTACTCCAAGACTTGGAAGTTAACTTGCAGTTTGCACCTTCATACCTTGTGTGTGTGTGTGTGTGTGTGTGTGTGTGTTTTTACAACATGATGCTTTACCACACAAGCTGTGTTTCCATCCATTTTCATTTCGAATTTTGAGCTACCTCGCAAATATGTAAATACAAATTAATGCAGATCAGAAGTGTTTCCATCTGCTGGCTTGAAGCGCTTCTTCCAAGCCGCGCACAGCGTCATTACGTCAGACGTCAGCGTCATTACGTCAGACGTCAGCGTCATTACGTCAGACGTCAGCACTGCGCATGTCTACAGTAAACAGGAAGTAGCAGTTGAAAACAGAACCCGGCCACACATCTCATCAAAATGGAGAGAATATTTCAGGTATGTGTTGCTATCGGGCGAGTTGTATTTATTCTGTCATGCCAACTAGTTTTAGCGATGTTACATGTTGTCCGGAGCGGAAACAGCTGATCAGTCACGTGACGTGAATGTTCGCTACGGCAGCACGAGTCGGCAAATGTGTTTCCATCTGTCGTTTTGCGCATCTGCTCATTTTCGCAGATCCCAAAAACCACCTCAAGCGAGCGTATAAACTTTTTGGCGAACTTGAGAAAGTAAATACGGATTTTGCCGTTTCCATTAAGCTTTTCTGCTGCGATACTTCAAAATGCGCACCTAGAAACCTTGATGGAAACACGGCTACAGAGACCAACAGCTGACCATAACATCTACACCCATTTGGAGGTAATGGCCAGGCCCCTAGGCTGTGAGCCTTACCAACAAATAATGAAGTGCCCCCCTCTATTGTAAATCATAGAGGGCTTTTGTTTGGCTGACGCCTTTGGGAGTATTGCTTGGGAGTAACACGTGTAATAAAAGGGCTGCCTAGCTTTGGTGTATCCAGACAATGAGAGTAAAAAGAGAAGGTAGTGTTGAACATGATGGATGGTGGCCTTTGCTTCTGTTTGTACCATATGTGATCTGAATATTAAAAAGGAACTGAGTAGATAAGGTATAAGCTGTTGTATCATATTTATATTCAGTCAAAGGCCATTTATGTTTTATCCTTCTAGGATATTGACATTTTCATCCAAAGCAAGTCTTTCTCTGTCAGGTAACATACACTTGTCTGATGCAGATCTATTTGATGCTTGGGTAATTTGCATTTGACAAACAAATCACCTTTCACCCTTTTACTCACTGTTCAGAGACTTAAGTCAGCAAAGAGCCATAAATCTGAGAATTGTGCTGAATTACTGTTACGTAAATAATCGGTTTACCTTTTTAATCATTATCCATTTGGTATTTATTCACGCATATGTTAAAGTTACATGAAAATTACATATTTGGAAGAAAAAAAAAGCTTGCTTATTTTACCCCAAAAGTATATATATTTTTAATATGTTGAAAACAAATCTCTCCATCATAGAAAATACTAAATATATGGCAACACAAAATTTGACATTTATCTCATAATGTGTGGAACGGAACAGTGCTCTGCCCAGGGTGTACCTGCATCTTTCACAATGTTTGCTGGAGATGGGCATCTGCTTTCTGTGACCCTGCATGGAAAATAGTTTTAAAGTAAATACAGTAGATAATCCCAGACACTTAATCCACTAATACAGATGAAACACAGTCCAATACATGGTTAGGTAAAAGATTATATGAAAGCATGCTCATGATTTCCCAATAACTGTAAACGTTTGTTTAATTTCTGTCTCCTACATGTTCAAATCAACTGATTCTTATGGCACGTCCCGACCAAACAGCTTTTCAACGGCAAAAAGGCTCGTCACGCACGCAAGTGGACGCACTGGACCCAGTGGTGTCCTGACCTGAACGTGAAATTGCGGCTGCGTTGCGGCGGCGGGGGGGGGGAGGAGCTTACCGGTCAACCAGTTGAACGGCGTTTGAACGTTTGAACGGCGAAAACGTTCAGCAATGATCAACGCGTGCTTGGAGGCTGAAGCGGGTTCACGTGCACGGAAAACGCTTTTCCAGCACGCTCAACACGCACGTGACGTGACGCCTGGTGCCAACTGCCAAGACGTGGCTGGAGGTACGTCCCCATTGACTTTGCATGTAAACTGGATGCTCCTGCAGTTGAAAACGCGTTTGGTCAGGACGTGGCATTAGCCTCTTCTTATGATGACAGTTTGTGACAAACAATAGAGTTTTAAACCTTGTGCTGCTATCCCAACTTGTTTACCACTTCAACCTGACTTAAGAAACTATTTTTGTCATGTCACTAACAAGCATACAAAATTCAAGATACATTTAACAACTGCACTGCACTAGTTGAAGGATGTCAGGCTGCTAAAGGCATCAATCAGTTGGAAAGAATATTTGCACAAATGGCTATGTAGCTATTTTCTACATTGCAGAATCTTGTCATGTAAATAACATAATAATGGAAAATATTGCACTAGACATGAGATATGGGCATACAATCTGACAGTATTATATTGTAAGCATAATTAGAAGATTTCAAACCAAGAGCACACTCCATTGTCTACAATATGAAGAAAAAAACTGTTAGTAACCAGTAAAGGGGGAAAAAAAAATCCCAATTTTAAAACAGTATTTGTGATCTCTTACTGCTTTAGATCCAATAATTTACTATTCAGGAGCTAATTAAAATAAACAATAAATGCAAATTGAAATGGGAAATTGGAGCTAATCAGTAAACCAAAAAAAAAAAAGTGTTTTCACATCCTCTTTCTCCACTACCATGCGATGTTTGCCTGTCTGGATAAAATACTAACACTTTATATAAATACTTTTTGCATGCTAACTAGGGATGTGCCGATCGATCGGAAACCGATCAATCGGCACCGATAATCATTAAAGCGGATGTGATCGGCTTTTGCCTTCAATTACCGATCACAGAGCCTGTGATGCGAAGTTTGCTAACTGCAAAACGTGCGACGAAAAAGTACCTTGTGGAAGAATTTCAACGAAGTCCTTCAACACAACAAACCTAATTCGTCATTAAAATGTTTTAATACGTTTTAATAACTTACCAAAAGCCGTCTGCCAGCGCCGCCATAAGCAACACCTGTTAGCATGTAGCCCCACCGAGTAGCCCCACCGAGTCCGCTCCGCTGCGCAGTTACGGGCAGTCCAGTTTAGCTGCGGCTTCAAAAAGGCTGTCGGCTTTGTTATTCCAAGTTAGCTGGGTGTCCCCCGATATCTTCTGCTTCCAGTCCGACATCGAGGCGAGCTCCAGGAACCTCTGATCGCACAAAGCCGGCTGTCTGCTGCAGGTCCGGTTTAGCATGTTAGCCTTAGCTCATACCATGAGCTGCTGGTCTCGCGCGGCGCTGTAGGAACGCTCGGCGGTGTGATCGCAGCTGCTGCTCCAGTCCTGAGACATTCACAGAGTTCAGGGAGTGTTTCCAGTTAATTTATCCGTATGAGGCATCCTCTTATGGGAGAAACAGTCCTCCAAACGCCGACTGCCGAGTGTGGAGGCGGTATTTCCTGGTTCTTCTTCTTCTTCTATAGAGTTTAATGGCGGTTGGCGAACTCATATTAAGCGCATTACCGCCACCTGGTTCCCGCAGGAAGTTGTTCAAAAAAGCACGAAATTATTTAAAAAAAATAATAATAATGATACTTTACGTATTTATAAAGCCATTTGTAAAAACAGCCAACAGTGCAGCTTTAAGTAGCAAATGGGGTATTTTAGTTTTTTATATGAAGTAATAGATGTGTTTTTTTTTAAACAATAAAATACCTTTTTTTTTATTTATTGAAAGTTAGTAATGTAAACATTTTTCTTTGATAATGCAGTTGATAATTACTTTTATTTACTTTGTTCTCTGAAATAAATTAGTAAAAATAATATTTTTAAAGTTTTTCAGACAAAAACATATTTTTAAAATATGTTTTTGTCTGAATTATGGTGATTTTATGGTTCTGAAAATAACATGAGTGCTGCTTCTGGCTACAAGATCTGAAAAGTTTTCAGATCTTGTAGCCAGAAGCAGCACTCATAAATTACAGGTAAGCCATTTGATCGGTGATCGGTTTATGTGATCGGCTCACATATAGGCAATCGGTTTTTTGATCGGTATCGGTGATCGTCACACATAGGTGATCGGTATCGGTATCGGTTTCAAAAAACCTGATCGGCACATCCCTAATGCTAACAGCCAGCTATAAGCCTCTCAGGCAGATTGGAGTTGAACATTTATAAAAAGAAGCCAGGGGGAACCTTGAGGAACCTGGCCCAGTCTTTGAAGTAAACTATTTTCTTTCACCTCAAGTGCATTGCTCACTTCAAAGTGGGATTTTTTTAAAGAAAAAAGAAGAAAAAAAACACTGACCACCCGCCATCTACCCCCCTTCTTCGTCTTTTCTGCAGAGTTTATACTGTAGATCACTACCCGGTACATGTGAGGAGACTTTGTCAGGCAGTATTTGTAACCTAAAAGGACTTCACTTTTGTATGTTTGTGACAGGGGTCTGTATAGTTGCATGTGTGATCCTAACCATGTCCAAAGAGGCAATCTGATTCTCGATGGTGGTCTAAGGCATTGCTTTTGTCAACAAGATGGAATCCAGAGTCTGTCAGCCACGTGGTGGGTAACGGGTTAGATAGATTTGGCAGATTTCTTGCAGTTTACAAAGTAAACTGCAAAGAAACATGTTTGATGAATAAAATACTTCACAAGTTTTGCATTAGGAAGTCTTGCTAAAAGGCTATGTTGAAAATCCCATTCAAAGTCTGTGACAACAAACCCTCTCCCATCATATTATAACTTGCTATGCTAGATGCTATTTACTATGCTAATGACATTGATGTCAAATAAGATAAAAGACATGCACTAAATAAAATAGCTGGATGCCTTGGGGAATGAGCTTTTGCTTGTGTGAACTGACTGAAATGTTTGAGTAGAAAGGTTTTAAAAACATTTAAACACATTTTATTCCATCAATCACTGTAATTGAAACATCCACTTGATGTTTCCCCTTTTATAGTTGAACTGTGTGTGTGTATGTTTGTGCTCAAACATGTTGTGGATACTCAAATGTCTGTATTAGTTTGTGATCATCACATAATTTGTTCTAGTAGCCATCTGTGCATGAGAAATTGTGTGTAAAATTCACAGCTGCAATGATGTGCATGTGTGAGGGGGTTTCTCTTGCCAAACTTCAGGCTGAACAATGAGTGATTTTGTACCATTCATCTCTGTCATAAAGAAAACGTGTTAAGAAGAAGTGATTTGTTGGCTTCCTGAACAATCCATCACACAATAACCTTACAGCCAATCACAATTCCTCCTTAATTCACCACCTGCCAATAAGTAAACACAAGTGAGCATCCATGCTTGTCTTATTTTGAAGGCAACTGTAGCTTTTGGTTCAATTTTTATCTACTGGAAAAAACAACTGTAGTCGACTTGCAAAAAGCAAACATGAGCACACTTTGCCCTCAGATGTCCACACAAGCTACAACACAAAAGAAAATATTCCTTTGTTAAATTTCCACTGCAGATTGATGCTAATACCCTTAAATTTTTTAAAGAGTTCAAATCTTTGCCCTCTAGCATCCAAAGTGCTCCAAAGTAGCCCACTACCAAAAGTATTTGTGCCTCTGCTTTGAAAAGCAGCCAAGAATTTCTTTTTCACTGGACTTCATGAGTGGATATAGCTTGTTAGCTTTGGGGATTGCATTCACTTGACCTGTTAGTGCAGGCGGTGTGGGCATTCGATGCTGGGAGATGAGACAAGAGGGAAAGATGAAGGAAGAAAGAAGATTGCAGACGTGTACGCTTTATGAGCAATGCTTACTTTATTTATTTTTTTATAATCCTGGAAGGAAACAATACGAGATGCAGGCAGGGAGTTGTGGGGGAAAAGATGCAGGAGGGTAGATGAAATAATTCCTCTGAGGCCGAAAGACTGCAACATACTTTACAGGAAACAAAAAACTAAACAAAAACAAGTTCTCTCTCCCAAGACTGAGTAAAAATATATATATATATATATCCCCCCCACCCCCATATCATAACAGCCCTGGTTTCAGAGTTTTTGCAGTGTGTTCTTAACACACCATCTGCACAGAACTTTATTTCTTGGTGGTGTCTGAGAACGTGTGTGATTTGAAGTGGCTATAAGGAGTTAAAGCAAAAATGTTCACATTCCTGTTTTTCTGCTGATGCAGCAATCTAAATCTGAATGAATAGTTTTGAGGACCAGCTGGCAGAGGCAGTGAGGACATATGACATTTATATAGCTCAGCTTTAAAACAATAGGACACAATGTGTGGGAAAAGGAATCCAGAGGAGAGCTTTGGTTGAACAAAGTGATGATACTTAAAAATACTATACTGTACTTGAAAATTGGCACACAAAAAAGAAGTTCAGACAAAAGAGTGGTGACTCTGTCAGGAGGCAATTATGTAGTCCTGCAGTGTGAGGGTCCTATGTGGACTTCCCATGAGTTATGCACTTGAGTTTCTCATGCAGTATAAAATGTTCTAGCCAAGCTGAGCTTTGTTCTTGTTCTTGACGGTTTGAGAAAATGAACACTTTTTTCAGCATTAGTTGAGTATAACAAGCTTATTAACCTGCTAGTTCTTGGAAAGAATACTGGGCAGAGAGGAAAAGAAAGCATCAAAACAAAAGAGAAGGAAGCAAGTGAATGAAAAGCGTGCACTCTTGTAGATTAAGACATTTCTAAGGGAGAAATTACTATTATAATTAGTTTTGAAGTATTTTGGCAGACAATATTTTTTATATGGGCTTACGCACAGGGAATGGCACAACCTCCCTGAGACTAAAAATCCATTGAAAGGACATTGTTTGATAACAATTATACTTTGTAAAAGCTACCCCCTTGTTAAGATGCCCCTTGAGTTTGTCTATTCCACCCCTAACTGTCTCTCATTGGATAAAAAAAAGTGAGAAAATACACTGCTGTTATCTTCTCCCATAGCCTATTCAGGGACAGCAACTTTCTGTTTCAGGTGTAATGGGTTTCATTTTCTCAGTTTTACCTTGTTGCACCCTCTTAATGGTGCTTTCTATGTCTCAATTGCACAGTTTTTTGGATGACCTCTGTGGTTAGTGAGAATGAGTTAGAGGCCACAGATGGAAATAGTATCAGTTGATAGAGGCAGCAGGCGATCTGCACTGCTATTTGCCTTTCCAACAGGATTTGATTTATTTTTGCCTGAACCTGGTTTCAAAGTTTTCTTTGGGCTATAATAGCCTGTTTAATTCTGTTTGAACTCTTTTGAAAGGAAACAAGGCACAGTAACACAGGACAGTTCTTCTTGTCGGGATATGTTTTTAGCAATCTCAGGGATATCATGCTGGGTTGTATTGTTGTTGACACAAGGTGAAATATGTTCCTGTCTGCTTTCATCTTTAGTAGCGACTGACTCATCACCTTACACTCCACACAAAAATTGAGATGACACCTCTTGATCTTAACTTTGGTTTCTGTCTTCCTCCGAGTGAATATCAGCTTGACTTTCGATCCAAATGATTTTCTGCCACCAAACTCCTCACCTTTTCTGTCCTCGCTCAAACCTCTCAAATTGGGCTGAGGTGGTTACCAGCAAGTGAAGCACAATCAGGAATAAAGTTTGAAGATTTTGATTGCTCATATAAATATATGCAGCTCGGGCTGCCTGGAAAGCTGGACTGGAAGTGTCACCTGACGCTGTCAACTTGTCCTTCACACGTCAGCTCCAATTTCACAGTGGGCCATGACTTTGACAAACGGGAACTTTACACTGTCAAACATCAGTCTCTAAGAGAAGACTTTTGATTGGATTAGTGTCAGAACATAGCTGTGACATTTTAAAGAAGTACCGGTAGGCAGAACCATTGGGGGAAAATGAAACAGCTGGTAACAATTTTGCGTTTTGCTGCTAAAGGAAAGTTTTACCATAGCGTGGCAGTCATTTCTAAAGCTAACCTTGCGGAAAGAGCATGGTAGCACTTTATCCAAGTACATGTTCGCACTTTTGCCATTGTAGCTCTTCATGTGGCCATGTTGCTGGTTGATTTAGTGTCCCAGCAGTCGCACTGATGTACCATCTGCTGTCTCGTGGTTTTTAGCTGCATGTTCTAAAACACAGCCTTTTCCTCCTATATAAACCAGAGTTCATGCATAATGATGTTAAGGAATTTTTCTCAGTTTGGAGTTTTGGTGTCCAATTCGAAACACCTTTAAATTGCCCATTATATATTGCACCTATTATACTTTTTTTATTTTTTTTTATTGTAACCAAAGTTCCTGCTCAATAATCCAGGAAAAAAAATCCAACAAAGTTAAGTCAGGTCCTCTGGATGGTTTCTTTATTGCTGAAAGGTTTAGTCTTTTATCCAAAACACTTGATCAGTCCGAGGAGCCACAACAAATTCAGTCCCATAAGTAGCACACTCACATAGTGGGCCATCCAGTTTGATGGTGATAAGATGGTTTCTGGAGTCCGCCCTCTCCCCCACCGACTCGTCTGAGGCAGCCATGGCCAAAGTGGTTCAATGACCACGACTGAACAAGTCTTTTGGATGCAAGATGAAACGTTTCTACATATTTTTGTTTTTTGAATGTACAGAGGACCTGACAACTTTTTTTTTCTACCAGGATCATTGAGCATGCATCAAGAAATACTGGATAAAGTAGATTTAATTTCTTACACCCTGGAGTCATAATGTTTTAATTTAGCTCTAGCCCCCTAGTTGTGAAATTTCTGTGGCCTTTCGCCACGTAAACAAAACACATTTAGCATAATTGCACCTTTGGTGTAGGCCTCTCTTCAAGGCAAGCTATTGATTTTTTTCTCTCCTTCTGTCTTTTTCCATCACTCCTCTTTGTTTTTCTTCTGCTCAGCTTTATTTTCTTTTATACATTCCTCTGCCAAAGCTCTTGAACTGCTCTCTCCAGGGCACTGCACACTCCATCCGAACCAGCAATATCTGCTCTCGACGTAGTTGCGTTGTAAAAATAGTGTCATTTTGTTCCCACAGTATCTTCGCCCGCCCCTTCTCGACACAATGCCTAGGCCAAACGTTTTTCTTGTATGTGCCAAGTATTGTGTGATTTGTAAGAAGTTTGTGAACGTGCCTGTCAATGTAGAAATTCACTTGGACATTCAGCTGTACGACTCTTCAAACATATTAAATTAGTCAATAGCCAAAAACTCCTGGCTGGAGATCACACAGACATTGTGTATGGAGGAGTGTTTTTGCTGAAAACTGTGGTGCCTTCTTAATGATTGGTTTGTGGCTAAATGGCAGATGCAGAAATGGAGTGGAGGTTCTGGTGATGGAGTGGACACTCTGGCTGGAAGAAACTTGTGCGTTGATATATATTACAGCAGAAGGGTATTCTCAAGAGCTCTGTAGCTATGTTTACATGCACATAAGTAATCGGATCAAACGGCTGTTCGGAATAAAAACGTGTCATGTAAACACCCTGTTCGGGTTATTTTTTGTTTATTCAGCGTGATCCGAAATAATTTATGATCAGAACGAAACGGGTGGTTTACGCCGATTCATAACCCAAACGGTGCGCATGTAAACGCTTGATCTGTTTGTTTTTATCTGATGGTGAAAAACTGACCTGACTGCGCCTGTGCGACTTTGTCATTTCCAACTAGCTAGATGCTAATAATATTAGCATGTTGGAGAAGCAAAACTAGCCAATGAGCGACACAACATTTCTACTAGAAAATTTGAAAGAGCTCAAAATGATCTGTGTTACCTGTAGCTCAGTCAGGGAGTGCAGTAACGTCTCCACCATTGTTAAAAACTGTCGCGGGTCCATTTTGGGTGTTCAGATTTGTTTACGTTCATCCCGGAAGTAAACCGGAAGAAGAACTTCTTCTTCTGTGCTTTTTAAGGAGCGTTTATCACTCTGCCCATGTCAGTACCTCTGTTCAGAACAAAGCTTGGTCCATGTAAACAATCGTCATGAACAGATTGTGCCCATGTAAATGATACATTTGAAATATTTAATCTGAAAATATTTCAATCCGGTCAAAAAATGTTGCGCATGTAAACATAGCTAGTGTCTGTAGACATAAGTAATCTGAATAAATGACCATTAGGAATAAAAATGTGTCATGTAAATGTCCCATTCTGATTAATCTTTGTTGATTCAGCTCGATCCGAATGAATTTGTAATTCGAATGAGCAACGGGTTCGGATGTTGTCAGTCCATACAATGGGCATTATCAACTGTAATCATCCCCGTATGTTTCGGCGAAACTCTCCAATCCACCTCCTAGCATGTTTGAAAAAACGTTATCTGCATTATTATCGCTGTGAGTAGGCAGCGTGTTTCCGTGAACCCGGAAGTGTTGTGTTTTAGTTTTTTTCAGCTGATGTAACCGTTTTCCTAAACATAACCTTAAACCTGACCCAGAAGACCAACCTTAAACCTAACCAAGACCCTAAACCTAACCCAAGACCCTTTACTCTAAACCTAACCACGTAGCTAAAGACAGAGCCTGCTGTCATCGCTTTTAATAGGAGGTACAGAAGGAGCAATCTGACCACTATGAATGGGGATGATAATAAATGATAAGGGCCATTTAATGGTTGATGACATCCGAAGCGGGTGGAATGAGAGGGGTGGTTTATGCCGATTCATAATCTGAACGGTGTGCATGTAAACATTTAATCTGATGATTTTATTACAATCATGGAAAACTGACCTGACTGCACATGTGAGACCTATGTCAACCTCACGTATTTGTGCCTGGCTATATGCTAATATGTCGGAGAAGCAAAACTGGTCGGTGAGCGACACAACATTTCTACTAGAAACTTTGAAAGAGCTCAAAATGATCTGTATCACCTGTAGCTCAGTCAGGGAGTGCAGTAACGTCTCCACCATTATTAAAACCTGGCGCGGGTCCATTTTGGGTGCTCAGTTTTGTTTATGTTCATCACGGAAGTAGAACTTCTTCTGTGTTTTTTTTTTTATTTTTAAGGAAATTTTACCACTCTGTGCATGTCAGTACAGTACTTCTATTCTGAATAAAAGCCTGCTGCATGTAAATGCTCGTCCTGAACGGATTGTGCCCATGTAAACGATACATTTGGATTATTTTATCTGAATACATTTCAATCCAATCAAAGAATTTTGTGCACGTAAACATAGCTTGTTTCTTGTGGACTATGAAATGTTTGTGTGAAAACAAACATCCCACAACTGCATGACCATGAGTCAACTGTTCGGCTTTGAATGGAGTACGCCTATTGTATGCTGGGCCCTTCAATTCCATTCCTTTCTCTATACTTTCTGTCCTTGATAGTGGTCAAGTGGAAAAACACAAGCAAAAATGCAATTCATTTGATGCTTAGTGACTTAAATAACCTGGTTGTCAAATGGTTTATCTCCTTGCATGCAGAAGTTTGGAATAGCACTCTCTGTTTAAAAGAAACACATAACCATTTCACCATGCCTTTGATTTGTTACATGGCACGGAGGGTGGGGGGTGTCTCTGCTGAATGTGGGTGGAATTCTTTAGTTTTTATTGCTTTTTTCCCCTGAATTTTAAGATGAGTTCAGCAAAGCAGTTCAGCATTTAATATAGGCTACATATTGTTCAGATAAACATTCGCACGTGCTTGCAAATGCACAATATACCTATGTGCTTTTTAATAGACTAAGCTCATATATCAAAAGAGTAATTGGAGAAAATGAGGGGGTAAGCTTTTAAAATTTGATTCATTGTTGAAGCCCTTTTATCTACTTAAAAATCATTATAATACTTGTAATTATTATATACCATGTATAACATTACACAAGGACACTTTGTTAATTTTAGAAAGTAAAATTGCTATTTAACATCAAGACATATTAATATCTAAGGCAAGATGCATGAAAGTGTGTAGTTGTGTGACTAACACTGTGTGAACACAATAGGCAGAAAGTGCAAACATGTGTTTTAAATGTAAATTTATAGAGCCTTTCAAATTCATTTTTCTCTGTCATGAATCTCAACCATGGTAAAATTATACACACATGCACAGGACTGATTTTTACTTCCATCATTTATTACATATACATACACATAAAAAACATATTTTTCTCAGATCTTTTTTTGGTATAACTGTGTTTTTTCTTCTTCCTGCAAGACATGTGCCGAGCATTATGTAGAAAAGTGACAGTCTTCTTTTTGAAGATAAAAAAAAAGGTGCTCAGCCTATAAGTTTGACTTTATGTTGAGACTAATCATGGCTGGAGTTTTGATTTTTAGCATTTCAAAGAGATTTGTCCAGGTTCTGTTTTTAGGGCTAGAGGCAAAAACTGAACTGTACAGTACTCTGCACATCCTGCTTATTGATACTCACAGTACACCTCTTTCATTTACTTCTCAGGCTGTAAATTGGAGTTGGCAGGGTTTAAATATTGGTTGCAGCTGTTGAAAATTGCCAGCTTCATTCAGTGTTGATGTTTCAGCAAACGAGGTGGGGAGGGGGGTGGGGTATAAACGCTGTTTATGGTGCCCGTGTTGATCTGTCACAGTCTCTCAACTTTAATTTCCATCGTTGTTTCTTAGATTGAATTCAAAGTACTATCAAAAAATATCAAATACATAAGTAGCCTCTTCCTCTGATGTTTCTTTTGTTGTCTTATAATTTTTTTCTTAACCATGATTTGTGAAAATAACATACAACACAAATATTGGTGCCATGATGCATGCTCAAATATTGGTGCACCAATTTGTGAACTTTTCTACCACAAAAAAAAAAAAGTGATTAATGCTCCATGTTGCCTTCTTCGCTTTTAAGGCTGGTTTATACTTCTTGTCGCACGTCTTTTACCCCCCGTTGAGTGAAAAAAAGTTGCACAACTTCCGTCTGCACTCCCGCTGCGATCCCCCGGTGACAGCTTGTCTTGTACATGGCCCCCTGTCAGAACTCCGAGACGCAGACGATGCGGCTCGCAGCGTGTGATTGGTTCAAAGTTTGTGGGCGTTTTTTGTTTGGATGTCCATATACAGTATGGTGTATGACACCGCTACACGCTACCTGCTACTCTTTAGAAGCCGGTTTTTGTTTTTGCTTTGACAGACGTGGATAGTTTTGAAGTGCAGTGGCTGGACACATACAGGTACATTAAACACTGGGGGACGACTACAAACATTACAACAACCTACATAAGAAAAAATGGACCTTGAAATAGCAACACGCCTCGTTGGCTCACTGGAAACGTGTAGGGTTACCACTCCAAAGCTTTTCTCGACTCGGGTTCGAATCTCACCTGGTTGAACTTACTTTACGTTTGTCTTTTATTGAAAAAAAAAATGAAAAAAAAGGAGTTAATATGCCTGTGGTTAACACAAACTCCTTTTTTCATTCCAATAATAGACAAACGTAAAATAAATTCAACCAGGTTAGATTCGAACCCGAGTCGAGAAAAGCTTTGGAGCGGTAAACCTACACGTTTCCAGTGAGCCACCAAGGCATGTTGGTATTTCATGGTCCACGTGTATCGCTCCTCATAAAATCGTGGCTACGCCCATGATAACAGACTCACAAATTGAGGTAATGGAGCCTGTTATTACATTAAATCCGTTTGTCCTGATAAAACATGCAGTGGGAGTGCGCGTGACGTATGCAGTGGGAGGGAAGAGGGAGGGATTATCCCACGTCTTTTAGAAGTATAAACACTCAATGCGGTCAGTGACACACACGCAATTACGTCATCGCTGGGTTCACTCAACGGGGGGTAAAAGACGTGCGACAAGAAGTATAAACCAGCCTTAAGTCTGATGCCGGGTTCTCACCAAACGCTTTACGCGCTTCAAAAAATCTCCTGACGCTCTGGGTTGGCTGCTTGTCAACAGATGTCTGTTCACATCGAACACGTCTGATGACGCGCAGTTGGAGCAACGTCTGGGTCCTTTTTCCGGTGGGGTTTGTTTTGTGTTTTTGTGCACCGGGCAGATAAGATCAGCTGTTCGTGAGCCCCGTTACTACTTGAGTGGGTTTTCTACGAGCCGAACTGCAGCTCCGGAAGTCTTTGTTGAGATTAAAACTTTTTTTATGTTTGGGGTGATCGTACGCTCGAGCGGACAGCGGCAACTGTAAAAATGCCAAGTTTCTTACCGGAGGCTCGTTGGGTAAGTTTGAAAAGTCCAAAAAAAGTCCCGTTGTTGTTGCGTCATCACATAGCAGAGGCTCTCCCGATTGGTTGCTGCGACGCGGCGAGCAGCAGAAGCAGGTCAAATCGAGCTTCGACAGTCGCTGCTCGGAGGCGACGCGGGCGCGGAAAACAGCTGCCACTCACTGCCGCGCTGCTTGAACTGCTGCGGACGTGCCGCGTCACGCTGCGCCGCGCCAAGATGCTCTGACACATAGACTTTCAATGTAAAGTGGCTGCTTCGGCTGCGTGAAAAGCGTTTGGTTAGAACCCGGTATGACAAATTCAACATCTCCTGTCTGGAATAACCTTTAGACAATGTTACAGGGACCACACATGCAGCCCTATACACACACATGCATATGATCAATTATCCCCTATCTATTACAGCAAATTATGTCCCCCCTGTCTCTGTTTAATATCCCTTTTAATGCATGATGCAAGTTTGCTGAACGTGTGCGTTCAACCTGCGTTTGACCTATTTCTTTTAGGACTACAGTCACAAACTATAATGTGGTTGCACTACCAGCAAATTCTCTGGTGTGTGTTTTAATGAACCCCCAGGTATTAGTCTTAAACATGTATTTGCACAAAATTACAATGTACAAACAAACACATGTTTGCACTTGGAAATAACAACACAGACACATTTGCACAGACAAACCACGTTTCCGAGATGAGACCTTGCAAATGCAGATTGGTCATGGCTGGAAAACAGTTTTTTTTCCCCTTTTTTATGCATAGATTAACATGCAGTACCAGCCAACATATAATTTTGCTCAAAAATGGATTTTTATACACACACAGATGGACACAGAACACATTCATGTTCTAGTGAACACTAAATAGTCGAGTTTTCAGTGGTCTACTGTGGCTCTCTATAAATCCACTAATTTACACACATTAGTTTGACATGTGTGCATAAGTGGTAGTTGCATGAAAGACATAAAGACACAGTCAGGAAGCTATTGAGGGCCCCTCCAGTTTGGTGGAATGCAGAATGGGGGGATGGGCAAATGCAGTCGGGTCTTGGGCAGGAGGAGAGTTAAACTCTGAGGTGTGGTTCTCTGAGTTCATGGACACTCACATAGACCATCTACAACTCTATTTGTTTTTAAAGTATGAATAGACTCACACAGATGTTCCATGTTTACATCGCTTTCATTAGCTTCTATTCAGCCTCCCCCGCGCACATCTGCACCAAGAGCACGCACGCAAACAGGCTGGAACTTGTTATTTCTAGTTGCAATGGAGTGAGGCTGTTGAGTGCTGCAACAGGCAGGATATTGTCTTTTTTTGAAGGAAAGTAAAGTTCTGGTAATTTGTTATTGCAATAAAGAAATAAAGAAATAAACACCTATAAATGTGTTGACATTATGTCCACAATAACAGCAGTATTGTTTAAAACTGTCACTTTCATGAAGGTTGGATTGGAGAGCTGCTTAGATATTGTTAGATTATGCAGTTATAATTCATGTTGTCAAACGCCTTACATATTTATTTAATACCAAATTGAAGCCTTTATACACACACTATAAAAATTCCTTTACAGTCAGTACTGGACAATAAAGGTAAACCATGTTAGAAAGATAATTAAACAAAAGTGATTTGAGGGAAGCTCATCATGTTGCAGAGCCCAAATACAGTATATCAGCATGTTATTGTATTAATGCTAGTGCTAATCACAAACACACACACACACACACTTGCTTTCTGTTTAAATATATATATATATTTTTTTGCACTTTTTTATCTTTCATGCTTTCTTCTCTTCATGGAAAACGTTTGCTGGTTCAAGCCAGCTCTTTAACCAATCAGGATTCAGCTCGTTGCTGTTAGCTTGGTGAAGGACTGTGTGTATAACTCAGTCAATCAATCAATTCAACTTTATTGTCCATAACATTCAATGAAATGGAGATTTGTCTTTGACATATGGCTCATAAAAACAATTCAAGATAAAAATGTCAATAACTAACTTTAAAAAGCTTTGCTAAATCAATTAAAAACATTCAGTTAAAACTATTCTAAAATACATGATACATTAAAATATGGAAACATCCCAGCAAACAATGGTTTGTTATGTGAGGCTGCGTTTAAACAAGACCTTGTTAAGTACATTCATCGCAGAGGGAACAAATGGCTTTTTGTCTATTTTTCTTTGCTAAAGGAACCAGTAGTCTTCTACCAGATGGTACTAACCTGAATAATGGTTGCAGTGGATGAGTTGGGTCATTGTAAACCTGTATTGCCTTTTTTTTCTCCAGAACATGACTGTACAGGTCTGTAAGTGTCATTTGTTGATGACCAATGACTTTACTACCTTGTTTGACCACCCGGGACAACTTGTTCCCGTCTCTGGCTAGGACCAGTGACCTGTACACTAATTGCAAAGTAATTTTGCTTGCATTTAAGCCTGGTTTATGGTTGACACGTCGCATAGGGCGCGAGAGAGCGCACGGCCAAAGTGACGCAATCGCATAGTCCCCGCCCCCGCGCTTTGGCCCCGCGCGTCGGTTTGGCGCGTGTCGCGCACCTCCGAATTTTTGAAACTCCGCAAGCCTAGCGCATGCGCCAAATTGATTGACAGCTCGGGTGTGGACCTCACCGACAGCCTTCACGCTCTTCACGCCAGAGCCTGCAGCTGTCTGCGCCGCTGTGCTCGTGGAAACGGCGTCGCGATGCATGGAGGAATGTTTTTTATGTGATACAAATGTATTAAATTCCCCGAGCGAGGAGAAAGCCATTTGTTTTTTTTGTGTGATTTCAAACAGTTCTTCTTCTACTGTAGATTTCTTCTTCTACACCTTTCTTGCAACATATGCACAGGTTTTAGAGGGTACTGTCACCTGCTGGTCCGTAAAAGAACAACACTTTGCCATGCGCCACCGTGCGACACTATAAAACGAATGAAGCCGCACGGCTGAGTAGGGCTGTGCGATATGACGATATATATCGTGGGGACGATAGAAACGTGTCTATCGTGCTAGTTTCCTTCTATCGTCTCTATCGTGATAAATAAGAATAAAAAAATAACGGTCGCAAAGAAGCTTCATATTGTGGTTTTGCGAGATGACGGCGCTGCTTTATGTTTGACGCACGCGCGGGTTTGCGACACATGCTTTACGTTGTTAAACTCGAGTTCAACAGAGACGCAGCCGGCATGAAGCCGGTGTCACCAGATATCTATGGGTGTCACAACATGGAGAAACAGCTGCGCAGGCAGCCCAAGAAGAAGAACTTTTACCAAAAAGAGGGGGAAGCTCACCTTGTTAGCTTCCATTATTTAGCTCCGCTGAAACTCGGAGACAAAATGGGTCCAGAGGACACGAAGTCCAACCGAGTCCGAACTCGGGTCCAGTTAACCAATACAAAACAGACCAGAGACACAACAGAACCGGAATCAAACGCAACGTTTTCTCTTTTCTGTTTCTTTGCCTTGTTTACTCCAGTCAGAGCGGATTTCTTCTTCGTGGGTTTTATTAGCAGCCGTTGTTTTACCGCCACCTGCAGGAAAATTTGGACCAAAGTAGGTCCAAAGTTGGACCAAAGTTTCTACTTTGGTCCAAATTTCCTTGTTCTTTTTGTTCACATTCTTATAATTGTAACTGTATCTGTAGTAAAATAAAATAAAAAATAAAATAAAAACTTTGGTCCAAATTTTTCCTGTACACACACACACACACATCGTGTTGTATATATACAACACGATGTGTGTGTGTGTACAGGAAAAATTTGGACCAAAGTTTTTTTTATATCGTGATATATATCGTTATCGTGATATAAAAAAGTCCATATCGTGATATATGATTTTTTCCATATCGCCCAGCCCTACGGCTGAGTGCGCGCGCAGCCCGCGCGCTCCAGCTTGCGGACCAAAGCGCGACCATAACCAAGCCTTTAAGCTCCAGGCCTGTGTCTGTATCATCCACATTACGTGTTGTACATACATTTAGTGAGAGCTAACCAAACTGACACCAGCATGAGGCCAACAAGGAGCCTTCTCAAGAGTCTCAAACCATAGGAGCTAACCAGTTTCGAACTTTTCCGTTTGTCTTTGAATTGACATGCCATTGGTGTTTCAGCGTCTCCATGTGCGTCCACCTTTTTTTTAGTTGGCTGTCCAGAGCTCAGCAGCACTAAACCAATAAAGAGATGTGTGTTTCGAGTGTTTTGAATTTCAATGAGTCTCAGATGCGTACAGAAAAGTGGGGGTAGGTAGAATTGATTTTCAGCTGAGCAAAAACAGATGCTTAGGAGCCAGTGAGAAGCCCCCCTCACCCCCCCCCCCCACGCACACAGGTATAATATATATATATACACGTACATACACTCACACACACACATAGGCATGCACAGGAGAATATGCCAGCACATCACAATCACAGACACACACCTACCCAGACTACTCATACACTCTTGTATTCAGGAGGAAGGTTAATTGAAGGTTATAACTGGGGAGCTCGAGATGAGAGGCTTTCAACGGGAACATGCACTTGTGTCCATTATTCACCTTCTTTGCTTGCCATGACCTCCCTGCTTTCCATTTCTCCTCTTTTCTCAACCCCCCACCCCCTCCTCATCCAAAGCCCAGTCAGAATGTGTAGCCATGCAGATACCTACAATCTCATTAATTCAACCCATCAGCTGTACTGCAGTGCCAGCTCTCATCCTCCCTTTTTTCTTATTCTCTTTCCATATGCAAACACTTGCTGTAAAAGGTTAATATAATCTGCCTCTGCTATGCCAAGAAACAATGTCAAAACATCACCCCACTTTGTACATTATTTTCTTTCTGTATTTAAAATGTACCGGTATTCAAAACTATTAAGATGTACAATGATTAAGGTAGTAAGAGAAAGGTTTGTAATGAGATGTGGCTAACGCCATTCGGTAAAAAGGACAAATTATATTAAAAACATGCACTCATTTTTGCATCCTGTTTACCAGTAAACCATCGAAAACTGCTCTGACTTGGTCTCTATATGATTTTATGCTTCTGTATAACCTTTAGGAGGACTGATCAGTTGCTGGCATTGGTCGCTGAATGTTGTGCATGTGAAGTGTCTCATTTTTAAGACTTTTGTGCAAGTTGCTTCCCCAGTGGCAGTCATGCGCTTTACTTTAGGTGTTTAAACAGAGCAGACATCTTAATTTATTTATTTTTTTCTTTTGATTTACCATTTGGTTAACAGTTAGCAAGTTGTTTACAGGGGATATTTAATTAAAACCGGCTCACAACCATGGCATTTAGGATAAGTCTTCTGGTAAAGGTTGGGAAATTGAGTGCATGTGATTTGGGGATGCGTATGTGTACACGTGCAAATTAAAACAGCCCCACTGAGCATGTGTATTTGTCTTTGTATATGCATTCAGTTTGCATGTGAGTGACACTTGAACTCAGCAGGTCTTTGTTTCTGTGTAGGGGCTGTGCATGTGTGTGCCCTTCTACTGTATTGCCACCCTCTTGGAGACATTCTCTCCCACACACACTCATTAAAATGTCAACCTAAGCTGGGCCATCTATTCTATCTGTGGAATGCAAGAGGCTGGGAAAGAGTAGGGGAGAAGCCATATTGAGTTTCTTGAAAACAGAGGGGCTTTTGGGGTGCAAGACGTAATCTACCGGTACAGTACCGTAAAAACCGGACTATAATACGCAGTATTTTTGCTCATTTGAATGTCCAGCGTATTAAACACCGAAGAGTATTATTTATGGATTTTTTCCCATATTTTTAGACTCATTTTTCGCTCTGATTCTTCGTTTTTCATTTTTGGCGAAAATGGTGCAGTACCAGTTTCGGCCGCTATAGAGGCGCTGTAGGCAGCAGCCAGCAGAGGACTCAGAGAGTGAAGAGGAAGAGGGGCCACTTCCAGAAGTTTCTACTTTCTGTATCCGAAAAAAGCCTCCTTTGGTCGGACTGACTCTGTCGCTGCCCGCCCCTTGCTATGGATGTAGCTGCTATTAGCTGTGAGGTTCGCTGTTTTTGTTTGCAAGATACCACTCATAAACCACACCGCGGATTTTTAAATCCAGCTGATTTCACATTTGGTTCAGCTCAGGAGCCCGTCTGCTATAGTGAGGTAAGAAATATATTTTTAAGCGTTTATTTAGCTAAATTTAAAGAAACAAAGCGTCCGGTTTGACCCGCCTGGCGCCTGCATAAAAGTCAGCGAACTTTTTTTTTTAAATCCAGCTGATTTGAACATTTCGTTAAACTCAGGAGTACGTCTACTATTAAGTCAGCTCAGAAATATATTTTTTAAGCGTTTATTTAGCTAAATTTAAAGAAAGAAAGCGTCCGGTTTGACCCGCCTGGCGCCTGCCTAAAATTCAGCGAACTTTTTTTTTTTAAATCCAGCTGATTTGAACATTTCGTTAAGCTCAGGAGCCCGTCTGCTATGAAGTCAGCTAAGAAATATATTTTTTCTCGCAAAGAAATAATTGTTTTACCGTGTTTCCTTGTGAAGATCTTCGTACTCGCTTGCTTCTGTCGCCGCCATCTTGATTAGGGCAAATGAGGCGCTGACGCGTCGCGTGGTGATGACGCGTATTAAACTCCGAGGCGTACTGTGTATGTTTTTTTCTTGTTTATTGTTAATAATTGGACAAAGCGGATTAAACACCGGAGCGTATTTTCCTCCGGTGAATACGGTACTTGCTTTATATTACACATTTAAAGAGATGTACCGGTAGTGTGTACTTGTGATAAAACATTACTTGTATTAAAACTAAAACAGATTACTCCAATTAATTGAACACTTAGTCAGATATAACAGACGCTGTTTCATCTTCTAAGGTCCTTGTTGGTTTCTTATTTTTAATGTGATTTTAATTTTTATGTATTTTATGTTTCAAAGTGCTCAAAACACATATTAGTTTCGCCGACTTGTATAGGTGTTTTAGCTAATCTATAAGGAAGGGGAAGGGAAGTCTGAGATTTTCATCATTGTATGTTCCCATGCAATGGCAAAATCAGCTCTCTGCATTTAACTCATCACACCTGGGATGCACCCAGGTGGAGCAGTGGGCAGCTATGTGTGTCCTGCTCAGAGACACCACACGACATGTGGGAATGGCTGGGGATCGAACCTGAAAAAAAAAAGTTGGCTGTTCTACCTCTACTCCATCTCGGCCCGGTCCTACTATTGTGTGTCCACGTGTTGATTTATTGTTGAACTATCGAGCACAGTTAATTGTTTTCTCACATTGTTTCACTCACAATGGGCCTCATGCTAATAAATTGACAGACGAAATAAGCAAATGAGAACAAAAAGTCACCAACACTTACCAAAGTCATTTCCACTTCAAACCATCTGCTCAGTGCAATTGCCTCTTTCAATCACAGTAAATCAAAGTATAGTCGGAGCAAATGATGCCTTATATTAAAAGTAAATGAAAGGAAGAAACGAGTTGGGTCACCAACTGTTTTCAGTAAGTACACTTTCTGCTTAAGAAAAAAAACATCATATTCTGCAGCAAATAAGACCCAGCATTATGACTGTATGTATCTACCGTATTTTCCGAAATATAGGTTGCACCGGAATATCGGTCGTTTTGTCCAATTATTGCCAAAAAATTGGAAAAATCCATAAACAGGTCGCACCTAAATATAGGTCGCACCTACGTCACCGCCGACGTAACGTGTCATCCACCGCTGACGTGACACGTCACCGCTGAGACAACCCGGAAATATGGACCGAGTGTTTAGCTCTGTTGCAAATGTGTGCCACAGGAGCGCACAGCAAGGCTTTTAAGAAGATTAACACGGTAAAAACAATTATTTGTTTGCTAAAAATTATAGCTGACATTATAGCACAAGGGTTAGTGGTTTATTAGCCGAGTGGTTTATTAGCTATTTGCTAAAATATACACGGAAATAAAACGGAAGCTAACACGAGACAACTCAGTCGCTAAAAAATGAATAAAAATTTGAATTTTGTCACAAATGTTTCATACAGGGCAACAGTTTGTAAACTAGCCCATATAATTACACTCTGTGAGCAGAAAAAATATCCACGAGTGGTTTATGAGCTACCGGTATTTATAACATTATACAGGGAACCCCCGACCTACGAACGAGTTTGGGACCTAAGAACCGTTCGCAGCTCGATCCGTTCGTAGGTAGGGGGTGAAAATTATATTTAAAAAAAAAATATTCATTCATTCATTCATTCAACCTTTATTTATCATGCTAACGGAGCGCGCGCACACATTTAAGCATGTAAAGTAGTGTACTGTAATGTTAAACATTGCTATTCACATTTACAGAATAAATAAAAATATATTTTCTTACTTTGAGATGGTCAAAGCCGACATAGGTTGCCATGCGTTGATTGTTTTCGGGCCAAGCAGCGCGGGGGCCGGCAAGCCACCGCAGCTGCTCCAGACCTGTGTTAGCTAGCTGGCTAGCTTCTGCTAGCCAAGCCATGAGCTAGTGTTGGAGCGGCGGCGCGATCAATCTGCAGCTGCTGCTCCAGCCGCTGCTCCAGCCTGAGACGTCCACAGAGCTATTCCAGCTAGTAATTAATCCATATGATGCGATCCTGGTCACCAGTGTTCAAAAGGCCGGCTCCCGTGTTAGCTCCAGTGTTAGCTCTGGAGCTAGCCAGGCCGGAGGTGTAGCCAGGCCGGCCGGAGGTGTTCGCACGGCGGCCTGGCACGATCGGCGATAAATCCGCTGCTGCCTGAGACATCCACAAAGTTCACAGAGACGTTTCCAGCTAGTAATTAATCCATATGAAGCCATCCTGGTCACCAGTCTTCGTCCAGCTCTCGGCAGCTAACCTAAGATGGCGTCCGCCGGTGTTCTACATTAATTTGTGACCGGAGACCCCAGTGACTGAACCTTAAATAGCGTCCGGTGTTCTACATTAATTTGTGACCGTGTAAACTGAAGACCTACTTCCTGTTTCCCAAAATTGCTCAAAAATTGCTCAAAAATGATCAGAAATGATCTTTTTTATCATAATTATTATTTATAAAGCCTTTAAAACAACCAGAGCTGCAACAAAGTGATGTACACATGAAATTAAGAACATTTAAACACAAAAAAAAAAAAAAAAAAAAAAATTTTTTTTTTAATTCATATTTTTATTAAATATGATATGTTCGTAGGTCCCGTGGTTCGCAGGTCGATGGGGTCGTAGGTCGGGGGTTACCTGTAAACGGAAATAAAACGAAAGCTAACAGAGACGAGTCCGTCTCTCAAAACACAAATAAAAAATCGAATTTTATCTCAAATGTCTTATACAGGGCAACAGTTTGTAAATTAAAGCCATATAATTACACTCTGTGAGCAGAAAAAATATCAGCCGAGTGGTTTATGAGCTATTTATCTAAATAGTAGGTACATATCTGTTTACGGTAGCTAACCGCTAACAACAAAGCTAAAATATCGTTGTTTTTTTTAAATCTCAAACATCTCATAAAGCTAGTCACTTGTAAATGTCCATACAGTGATTACATTCTGTAAGTTTCATAAAAATCTGCCGAGTGGTTCTTGACTTATCTTGCTA